>CM035412.1:42973009-43140509 GCA_020310875.1 Ceratopteris richardii | reverse complement strand
TGCATGTTATGATGAGATGTTAAAAATAGGTCCCTTCGGGGAATCGTTAGCCTGTAAGCACTCTCGTTGGACTATGTCGACAGTGGCGAGGGTCGTGTTGGTGATGGTAGGGCCGACTTTAGCTCAAATTAGTCTCTTTGCCTTATGATCATCCCTACCCAGTTCCTACCCCTAATGAGCCTTTGGGCTTTGTTCATTCCTAGTAGGTGCTAGGCATTCTACCTTTGCTTATGTGGGATTCACAAGTTCCAAGGGTACTGTGCCCTTCACATTGTACTTTACAACTATTTGAAGCTATCAAGAAGAGTAGATAGCAAGATCAAACTTCTTTAAAAAAAAAAGGGGGGGGGGGGGGGGGTCGAGATTGTGTGGTGTGGTAACATTTTGAGCTTTTCTTGAGACTTAGGGTTTAAGATTCGTGAATAGGTATGAAGTGATTTCTTAAATATGAAGAATAAAGTGGATTTATTGGATGCATATGTTTCCTCTTTCAATAATTTTTACTTTATAAGAAGAGTAGATCATAAGATTGATCTCTCCAAAAATAAAGTGACTAAAAAATTCAAAGAGTCTTTTTTTAGGAAGGAGGGGGTTCGGAACATTTTCAATTGTTTTAGGGTGTGTTCTAGAAATGTATGTTACTGCCACTGTCCATGTGAAAGGCCAAATGGCCACCGGACACTTTTGTATATGTTCTTTAATAAAACATATAGTGGCCTGGTTAGCCACATACTATACGTTCAACCACATTTGTAACACCCAAGAACTCTACGTTCATGCTCTGTGTTTTTTTGTGTATTATGTTAATGCAAAGTGTTGTGTGTAGCCCCTATTGATATATTTAGGTAGTGATGTGTGTGAACACACTAGGACCATCATGGCACTTTTTTCCCTCTTTAGGAGGTTTTTTTCCCCGGCTTGTATATATGCCTATAGCCCTAACGGGTTGCTTATCTTTGTACATTTAGTGCTAATACATTCAGTATTGTGTATTGTGCTCCAAGCTTCTCCTTCTTCCTTGTGTTGTTCACATGCTTCTGCAGATGTCTAACTCCAACAATTGGTATCAGAGAAGGTCGCTGCTTCATCTAGGGCATCATTGACACCCCTCCGGTTGCAGTCTCAAAATCGCACGAAATTTGGTGAGCATACTCAGGGTGATTTGGAGATCAAAACAACTTTGTTGTGTGTGCCAAAATCGGGATATGAGCTCCTTTTGGCCTCCGAATGCACTATCACAGTGCTTATGCAGGCTATTTCTTCTTTTTGTGCCAAAGATATATACATGTTTCGATTCACCTATATTGTTGGAGTTAGATGTCTGCGGAAGCACGCGAACAACACAAGGAAGAAGAAGAAGCTTGGAGCACAACACACAATATGGAATGTATTACTAGAGAAGGTACAAAGATAAGTAGCCCATTAGGGCAATAGGCGTATATACAAGCTAGGGGAAAAAAACCTCCTAAAGAGGGAAAAAAGTGCCCCGACGGTCCTAGAGTATTCACACACATCACTGCCTAAATATATCAACAAATCCCCCCTGGGAGTGATGCGATGAACAAGTAGCTAGCACTCATGTATAACGAAGTGTCAAGCTATGAGGAAATCACTCCACAAAAGGAAGTAAGCCCAAAACTTTGCGGAAAGCTTCAAACTTCTCTCGAGGAAGAGCCTTCGTGAAAAGGTCTGCAATGTTCTCCTGCATGGGCACATATGCCAAGCTGATCTCCCTAGTAGAGAACCTCTCCCTGACATAATGATAATGCACCTCAATGTGCTTAGAGCGAGCATGGAACACAGGGTTCCTTGCAACTGTCAATGCGCTCTAACTGTCAGTGAAGATGGTGGTGGCAGAAGATTGACTGTTGTAAAATAAGCTACTAAAGAATAAACTACCTCGCAAGACTATACAGACTACTAGCTTAGACCACTGACATAAAAGAGAGAGTACGAATCCACCCGTCCAACTCCATCCATATATATACCTCTAAGCCAAGGGGGTGCATGTCCTTGAGATTGGTCAAGTGTCCAGCCAAGTGTCCCTCATGTGGAAACTTTCCCAAGGGTGATCACATGCCTTCTAAATCAAATGAGGATTCTTCTCTCATGTACACACAAGGTGGCTCCTAGAGAAGATTCTCCCAAGACTAAGGTTTCCACACCTTAGGATAAATCAAGCATGAGGTTCTAACCATTCAATTGGGAGCTCATATAAATAAATACCTCAAGGCTTAAAACCAAGGGTTTCACCCAAAGGTTCAAGGCATGTTCCAAGGGTAATTCAAGGGCTAAAACAAAGCAAACATACATCATATTCTAAGCTTTAGAATCCATATGTTTAACCTTATGAACCCATGAGTTATACAACATTCTTCCCCCCTTTAACATTTTCGTCCTCGAAAATGCGTGTAGGTATAATATGTGAAGTATTCCCCCGTGCACCATGATCTATACTCTGAGCATGGTCATCTCTCTCTTTAGATTCATTTCCAGTAATCAGATAAAGGCTAATCCCTACCTTAATCTGAAAGGAAAGGAATCAAAATCCCTGCCCAAATCACTTTCTCTTAGTCCATCCGAATGTACATGCATGCCCTGTACCTATGGACTAGTGAGATGGGTGGACTTCTTTGGTGGTCTTTTTCTTTTGGCACTTTCACAAACCTTGAGCTCCATAAACTAATACATTTCGGTACACTTTGTACTTCCCTAGAAATTTATATTTTTAGGAGTTTATGATAGAGATCTTATCTCTATCTTGAAAAGTATCATATTGATGATACTTTTCTTCCTCCCTTTAAAGAGTTTTCATCCTCGAAAACTATAGGAAATTGATGATCTTTTAATTTCCTATCCAAATGGGAGGTTCATTTATGCTAAATCCTTCACTCAAAAAGCTCTCCAATATCCTTGAGCTTAAGCTTCCATTATCCTTAAGTTTAGTGTCCCATACCACTGAACCCACTTAAGTGACATTGTAAACCTAGATGTCCCATACCATCTGATTTACAATCCCACCTTAGTGTAGACAACTTTAGCTCTTACTCAAGGATTTAACTCCATTTGTTTTAGTCTCATCAAATGTAATCAAAATCTTTGTAAGTTACATTCTTACAGAGTCTTGATTTGTTCTTTGAAAAGACGTTGAGCTTTCATTGAACTATTTCCTTGATTAGATGCAATCTTTGTTTATGTCATTTGATAATAGAGCTAGTATTCTCATACTAGATATCATCTATTGACATATTCTCATACTAGATATCATTTATTGACATAAGTAGGCATCTGTATCAAAGGATATAGTCAATCATAAGCTTTGCTAAATGGTTACCTTGTTAACCATCTTAATAAATGGTTTCTTACTCATAGAGCACATTTTTTAGTAGAGTTCTTAAGGGTTTCTTTCAACCCTTTAATCTTCCTCTTCTCTAGATATGCTTTAATGAGTTACAATTCTTCCCTCTTGAAGTTCCAAATGGATCCTACCTCTTGTCAATGAACGAAGAAGGTTTATTGGGGAAGAAATGAATGCTAAAAAGGGTAAAATGGTTCAACCATTTTTTCCCTAATATGTCCTTTGAGGACATTCTCTTCCCCCTTATAGTGTGATCATTGTCCTCAATGATCAGATGTTGAAGTTCCTCTGAACTTCTTAACGTCGTTCACAATGAAAAATTATCCCATATGTGTAGGGTCTCATATAAGCTTCTAGTTTCTCTTTTGGAATTTTCAATCCAAGTTCTTATTACTACCATTTATGGTTTAATAAGAAGAGAAACTTGTTGGATTTGAAGCTTAAGTGCTTGACCTTGCTGATCAGGCATGCCATGGGTATTTATAGAACTTGAGGGTCCATAAGTAGGACTCAAAGCTTAAAGTTCCTCTTCCTAAATTAAATTTTGTTGGCTTTTGGATCAAGCCAACATATAAAAAGAATAAAAGTTAATGGGCATAATCTGAGCACACCATTAAACTTTTATGCTTTTGACTTCATATGAAGAAGTCATTTTTCTATCTCAAAACTTTAAACTTACAATACTTGATTTCTCTCTCATGTCCCATTAACCCATGCATATGTGATTCAATCCATGCGTCATAGTGTATACCAAAAACATTCTCATCTTTTCTTGAAGATGTTTAACATGCATAAGGTCCAAAATTGAACCCCTCTTTAAATCATGCATGGAATTCACATATAGAACTCCATTTAAGTGCAAAAGATCTATATTGATTGCATGTTTCCATTTGAGTTCATGCCATGCTAGTTGAATATTCCATGTTCCCTTTTTTTTAACAACCTTCATTTGGGGATCCCATTCTATGCGAATGATGAAGGTTTGTCTATTCTTCTATGCTTTAAATGTAGCACTCCAATAAGTAAATTCATGCATCATTTTGAGTGCATGTGGATCTCACGTATTTCATTTAAAATGCATTCTTTCATGCATTATTCTAGCATGGCAAACAAATATGAAAATAACACTTACCTCGGACATCAAAGCTGTGTCCTTCCTTTGATCCCTTGTAGGGTGAGGCTTCTCTATTGGGATACTTTCTACTTGAGGTTGCAAGCTTGGACCATCATGACATCCCAACCTCCAGTATCCTTCATTTGAAATCTATTGGTTTACACCCGCACAAGTTCAGACCCTGCAACTGATGCCTCTCTAGACTACAATTCGCATGGTGTAACCGTGAGATTTTCAAGCTAGGCTCTTTTCGGTTCGCTTGTCGCTATTCTCCATAATATTTTGATGCTCCACATAAAACTCCATGCTTGAAAAGAATGAATCTCAAAGCCTCGCTGATGAGTGTGTAAGGTGACCATCTTCAAAACTATGCGCTTTAAATAACAAATCGGGCCAAGCACGCATGACAGAATTACAATGGTTGCTATGTGCGTGAACTGTCGGATGTATACATAACACAATCCCATAAAAAAGATTTTTTCTAGGTCTAATATATAAATAAAATGCGTTAGCTAAAATTTAGCACAACAGTCGGCGACGCGGTGGCCTACTCCATAGCTCCTGACTTCCCGCCTCTAATTTTGTGCATGATGGGACAGTTTCTGCCCGTTGTTCTCATTCTCAGCCATCTGTCTGGTGGTTGAGAGGTTCTCTTGTAATTATTCGAGAATTGAAGTGAGTGGTTAGTGTTTGCATACCTGTCTGATAGGAGTTAATGAGCCCGACAGTAGTACGAGTCCTTTTCAAGCTAAAATCTACGCTTGAATCTCTCAATAATCGGACCGATTCGACTGTCAAGGGTCATGGTGAGTTCACGAAGAGAACGGCAGCCTCCTGGCGGTAAAGACTGGCCGCTGGGCGGGTGAATCCTTTGGATTCATATCAGTCTAGTTGTCGGTCCCACGACCATATTTTACTCTTAAAAGAGCAAAGATAAAGATTCAGTTGCAGTTTACAGATATGTACAAGCAAAACTCACGCGAGTAACCAGAAGTCACGAGCAGATTTCGAGGAAAATCGCAACTCAAGCTCGGATACCAATGTTGTAAAATAAGCTACTAAAGAATAAACTACCTCGCAAGACTATACAGACTACTAGCTTAGACCACTGACATAAAAGAGAGAGTACGAATCCACCCATCCAACTCCACCCATATATATACCTCTAGGCCAAGGGGGTGCATGTCCTTGAGATTGGCCAAGTGTCCAGCCAAGTGTCCCTCATGTGGACACTTTCCCAAGGGTGATCACATGCCTTCTAATTTCCCAAGGTCTATCACATGCCTTCTAAATCAAATGAGGATTCTTCTCTCACGTACACACAAGGTGGCTCTTAGAGAAGATTCTCCCAAGACTAAGGTTCCCACACCTTAGGATAAATCAAGCCTAAGGTTCTAACCATTCAATTAGGAGCTCATATAAATAAATACCTCAAGGGTTAAAACCAAGGGTTTCACCCAAAGGTTCAAGGCATATTCCAAGGGTAATTCAAGGGCTAAAAAAAGCAAACATACATCATATTCTAACCTTTAGAATCCATATGTTTAACCTTATGAACCCATGAATTATACACCACTGACCAACACCCAAATCAGCCATAAGGCATCTGAGCCACACACACTCAACAGACGCTATGAAAGCTGCCCTATACTCAGCCTCACACTGGAAGTGGTCACAATAGGCTGCTTCTTGCTCAACCAAGATATACATGAGCTACCAAGCATGAAACAAAAGCCACTAGTGGATACACGAGTGTCATAGCAACCAGCCCAATCAGAGTCAGAAAAAGCATGCAAATGTGGTGGTAGTGATCCCCCCTTGGGATAAAACAACCCAAGTAGTTGAGTACCACTCAAGTAGCAAAAGATGCGCATAACCCCCTGCCAATGTTTGACTCATGGGCAATGCATAAACCTGCTCATCTGTGAGAGAGCAAACTGAATATATGGTCGAGTAATGCATAAGTAAATCAGGCATCGGAGGGCCTGCTGATAGAGAACAGCATCAAATGCATCTCTAATATCATGAAGACTCAATTGTGAACCTGTCTCCATAGGAGTGGCAATAGGTTTACAGTCTTTAAGGCCAAAACGCTGCAATAATGTGTCAATATATTTCGTTTGACACAAAGCCATTCCACCATCAACTTGCATAAATTGAATGCCCAAATAGTGATGCAAATGCACCAAATCAGACATCTCAAATGAGGCATGCAAATCAGCAATATGCTTCTCAATAGGACCAGTGACAACATGTCATCAACATAGACAACAATGATCATAATCACATCATTAACACGCTTAACATATAAGGTGCTCTCAGTTGGACTGTTCTCAAAACCATGTGCAATCAGATAGGCATGTATCTTTTCATACCAAGCACGTGGTGCTTGCTTTAAACCATATAATGCCTTCTTTAACCTGCACACCTGGTTTTCATGCTCTTTCTGCACAAAGCCACGGGGCTGAAAAACATACACTTCTTCATGCAAGTCAACCATTCAGAAATGCAATTTTAATGTCCAACTGATGTACATTCCAACCATGATGGGCTGCAAGTGCACAGATGCTCCGAACAGTAGTCATGCGGCATGTAGGTGCAAAGGTCTCATCAAAATCAATGCCTCTTTCTTGTGCATAATCCTTTGCAACAAGCCTAGCCTTATACCTATCAACTTTTCCATCAGGCTTATGCTTTAGCTTGTAAACCCAATAAGTCTCAATGGCCTTCTTGCTAGGAGGCAAGTCACATAAATACCAAGTACCATTCTTCATTATAACATCATATTCAGATTGCATAGCAGCCATCCAATTTTTTGAATTTTGTGCTTCGTCAAATGAAACAAGCTCATTCTCATCACAGAGACTAGATGCAGCCATAGCATAGCAATCTGATGCAAAAGAGGCACTATGAGAGCCTCATCGAGTACAATATGACAGAGGTGCATCTAATTTGTTATCACGCAAAGTTTGCACCAGCCATTTTGGCATACTTTTTGCCTCCTCAATATCAACTCTCTCATCAACAAGTGCATCATGTAAATATGCATCAGAAATGGGATGATCTGCATCATCATATGAAACCTGCAAAGGCTGAGAAGTTGTCTCATTAGGACCAGCACTAGACTGTCCACTTGTAAAAAGAGGAAGCAAAGTATCATACATATCTTTGGAGCTAACAGATGTCTCCTTAGTACATGAAAGCAATGGCTGAATAACATCTTCCACAAAAACAACATCACGGCTAACCAGAATGTGTTTAGTCTATGGATGATATAGACAATAGCCTTTACTTTCAAAACTGTACACAACAAAAATACATTTTACCGCTTTATCATCCAATTTTCTATGATGTTGTTCAGGCACTAATGCATATGCCAAACAACCAAAAACATGCAGATGAGCAACATATGGCTTGCGTTCATGCCAAGCCCCATATGGAGTGATAGACTGTAGTGCTTTAGTGGGACACCTATTAAGTACATATGCTGCACACATGACAGCCTCAAGCTAGAAACTATGTGGTAAAGCCTGTCTTTTGACCATACACCTCGCCATCTCCATGAGTTGACATGTTCTTTCGTTCAGCAACTCCATTCTGTTGAGGTGTATATGGCACTGTACACTGGTGTTTTATCCCACATTCAGCCAGAAATGCATTAAAAGCAAAAGACATATATTCCCCCCCTCGATCAGAACAGAGGGTGCCCATTTTACATGCTGAAAGATTTTCAGCCAAAACCAAAAACTATTTGAAGCACATGAACACTTCGGACTTTGCCTTCAATGGATATATCCATGCATGCCTGGAAAAATCATCGATGAAAGTCATGTAATAAAGATAATTTCCAAAAGAAGGTGTCTACATAGGACCACAGACATCACTATGTACAAGCTACAATTTCTAAGTAGCCCGAACTGAACCATCTTTTGGAAAGGAGGAACGCTACATTTGGCCCAAAATACAGCCTTCACAAACATGTTTTCCGGGTACCTCGAGTTTGGGCAAAGAGGACACCATTTTAGATTTCTGCACGCATAGCAAACTAGCAAAATTCAAATGACCAAAGTGTGCATGCCAAAGCTTTGCATCTGACATAGCCTGAGAATCATGTATTACACATGCCGAATCATTTACAGATCTTTCATAGTCTATGAGCTTATACAACCCACGGCATAAAATGCCAGAAGCAATAATCACATCGCCATTTGACAGATCATGAACTGTACATCTATCATCAACAAATTTCACAATCAAGCCAATCTTGGCTAATGCAGAAACTGATAACATATTTTCCTTAATCCTTGGCACAAACAAAGCATCTAATAAAGTGAAAGAACTACCATCTGCAGTAGTCAAAATGATCTTACCAACTCCCATAACAGGGTAAGAGGAGTTGTTGGCGCATGTAACATTATTCCTGTAGGGGCAGGCTTGAGTGAAGAGAAGAAATTGCGCTGCGAGGTAATATGCTTGGTCGTCCCACTATCAAAGTACCAAACATCTGAGTCTACTACAGACATGCACTGTGTAATAAAGTAAGTTTATGATCTAGGGGTCCGTTTGGGTTCAGATGGATCTGAAATCGGACACTGTTTGGTCATCCGTGTATATGACCAAAGATCTCGAGTTTGGACTTACTAGGAGGTCTTGTGGTCTTGTGATCAAGTGATCCACTTAGCTTAGTGGTTAAGTCTCAAGGATGTGAAGGAGGAGGTCTTGGGTTCAATCCCCATGGGGAACATGGGGAGAGTGTTTTTCCTAAAGAGCTCTAGAGCCTTCTAGAAGCATCCACTTGAGTTAACTCGAGTTGACTGGGACACTTGGTGCACATGTAGTTACATGGCCGACACATGGCTGACTAGTATCCACCTGCCCAAGAAGGCAGTCCCCTGGAGAGAGCTCTATATATAGAGGCATTTAGTTGGGACAAGAGTCATCTCTCTAGCACATGGTGGTCGTAATGTAGTCTTGTTGCATTGGTATCAAAGCCAAGCTCTCATGGTGACCTTGGGGGACATCATCACCTTCCTCATAAGTTTTCGTGAGATCTTGCGAATCCAACTTTTCCATATGATTCTCTCTCCCTCTCTCATTATGTGTCTCCTCCTTATTGGTTCGTCAAGCATATTTATGGTGGCAAAATGATGAAATCCAATGGCAACAACGAGTATTGAATCCGCGACGTCATATTGACGAGTCGAACGTTGTAACCAAGCTAGCAAGGTGGATTTTCTGTCGGTTTTATATTTGCATGATGTTTATATTGCACGCGGTGACATATGCGGTTTGAACCAATGATGTCATCATGGAGGATGGTCTACACTACGCACTAGTTCACCCGTGTTTGGGAATCAAATTTTTTCGTGCAATTGGTGCTCTTTGGTGCCCCTTACAGAAGTGGAAGTTATGCTGTTTTGCATCGGTTGCTGTAGATGCTTCAGAGAGCCATTTTATGGCGGACGTAGGATTCAACAGCAAAATTGTTCATGGATCGAGCCTGTGCGCCTCCTATGAGATATAGAAATCATACATACGAGCCTATGATCGATGATGCATAGATTTTCAAACCTTTAAAAGAATGTATGCTTCTATTGAATCTCTGCGTATTAGATGCGGAAGCCAGAACATGAACATAAGTTTGGGTCTATTTATGTTGTACTTCGCGCAGCAGAGCTCTGTAGATTTGATTACCAAAAGGAGATTCGTTCTAGGCATAGACTGGAATTGAACTCTATACTTGAAAAGAAGCGGAGCACTGTTCTGAGCCAAAGGTGTCCAACAATCGACAGCATTTGTCAGAATGATATTCTTTATATTGTCATTGTAGTAACAATTGAAGATCGCCAACAAAAAAAATAAAGATTGTAGCATCTCTCTCATGATTTATTGGCAGAGCTTTTGGAAGATTCTCTGGCTGTGGAAAAATCGCGCATTTTTTTAAACTCCGTTGCCATCACAATTCAGGTAGCAACACTCACGTGGTGATCCACACATGAGAATGGTCCCAGGCCCAGGTGGTAGAGGTATTCCTTTGGATCCTTCTTCGAATTCACCAAGGGAAGTCCATTCCATCTACAAACCTTTGGGGTGTGCAACCCCTGGTCATTCAATGTACGGTCATCCATATGATGGACCTTCAGGATGGGGAGCTTCTGATGCAATTTATGAGGTACGCAGCGATCGGACCTCTTGCATCCATTACAATGGTGAAGCAGTAGGCCATCGGACCTGTTAACCTACTCTTGTGCAATTTTATGGGCATACGCTTGATGGACCCCCTGGTCCTGTTCATCCATTGTATAATCATCCTGGCCACATGGTGGATGTAGTTCCTACACAAGGAGCTGATGGACGTCATTCTGCATATCCACATCCAGGTCATGCTTTTAACAACCATTCAGTTCAAGCTGCCGAGGGTAATCATTCTTTTTACACTCGAGCAGGACATCCTTTTAACGGCCTATCTAGTGGGATGGAGCAAGGTAATGGCCGTCCCTTTATTGGTCCATCAGCAGTAAGCAATAATTTTCCCGTAGATGCAAGTCGAAGAATTGATGGGTCAGCCCGTATCGGTAAGATTAATGTGTTCTTTGGTGTGGAGAGGGCTAGCAGATTGAGTGCCCCTTTTCCATTTGACAATCTTGCTATGGGCATTTCACATCCTGGTGGTACCAGCCCTTCCCTTAACCACTATGATTTCAAGACAGACAATGAACCAGGGTCCAAGATTCGATCCTATAACCTTTTCCTAGAGAAGGCATCTGCTTATCCACATAAGCAAGGTGCTTGTGATAACCTTTCTCTCCAGGATCTCATCTTTCACTGTGTTATATAAGCACATAAGGCATAAAACGACGTCTCTGGAAGTTGATACTTGATCTGCTGCAGCTCCTTCTCCAAAAAGCCAAAGCGAAGCAATGTTGGATTGGAACAAGGACGATCGTGTTTTCGATTTTCCTTTCTTTTCGATCGACAAAAGAAATATCTCTTCAAGGTCTTGGAGAGAGATGAGCATGGCTATGAAGGTTGGCTCTTTGCGAGAATCAAAGGAGGGACGTAGCTAATTGGGAGATAAGTATTTTATAAGTTAATGATTGGTTTCAATATTTGTTTTGCTCTATGCTTTCATGTAGGATGCATTTTTATCATTGAAGTATGGTAGTAAACTTCATCTTTGATAATCTTGATGCAAATAATGGAAACCTACATGAAAGAGCATAAAGATATTGAAACACTCATTAAACACAAGTATAGGCATGCATATATGAAAGATTGTTGGTGCATCTCTCCTTTCAAAAGAATGTTTTCAGGCACCATACACATTTTCTTCTTACTTGCAAAAGGAATAGGATGCACTCAAGTTTGTGCACATGTATATTTATAACCTTTTGTAAGATAGAGGATAGATTGTTTGTGCATAAATGATTGGACGGATGATTGGATGCACACATGTCAAGCTCAAGAATTTGTTACATGAAAGGAGAATGCCAACACGTGCGTGGACTCACATGCATTTGCATGCAAGGAGAGACATGTTTATATGCATGATTGTTGGTTAAGTAGTTGAATACTTTTATTAAGCACTTTTCTGAGGATAAGAAAAGTATGCTTGGTTTGTTTAAGCTAATTAGAGCTTAAAGATGAAACCCAAGTCAAATTAATCTTTGGGAATCAAGATATTTTCCTAAAAAGATATGTCAAAATAATCTTTAGAATTTAAGCTACTTCCAAAAAGTTAAGCTAATAAAGGAAATAGCCTAGTTAACTATTTCCTTAGTTAAAAAAGGAATATCTTTTGGACAAGCAATAAAGCCTTAAGTCTTGTTCTTGTTCAATAGTCAATATTTCTTTTAGAAAGATGATTCCAGTAAAACTAAGGATTCCAAGATGAATCATTGGCTTAGTATTACTTGAATCCTTGGTAGGAATCTAAAATTCTTGAAAGAAATATATCTCCCTAGATGTGAGACTAGAATCTTTCGAGTCAGTTTGATAGCTAGTAGTTCCCAGTAGTTCCCAAACCATCAGTATTGGTACTTAAGTCCAAATATTGATATAGCCTAAAGGTGTATCAAAGATTCTCAGCTTTGGAATCTGAGGAGTATCAGTGTATACCTAGACTTAAGAGGGAGAAAGATCTCTAAAAGCCCACGGGTAAGCAAAGAAGCTTTAGATAGTTTGGGAGATCTTAAAAATAAAGACTAAGTCTTTATTCTAGTCGCATCAACCAGATTTGATCAAGTTTGGCAATGATTGTCCAAAAACATGCGATTGAAACTACTCTTTAGATTGCCCAAGTATTGGCAATAAAATTTCTTTTGGGAATTATTCACTCAGGTTCCATTTATCTGATGGAAAGATGTGAAAAGAGTAAGCGGTTCCAAGTCTGAACAGAGTAAAGAAATTCCAAGAATGTAGCTTGCAACCGTGAAGACTGTACTTAAGTCTGTGGAAGGTAAAACATAAATTTTTACCTATCCTTAAAGGGATTTTGGTACAAATCTAGAAGAGCATGAGCGGATGCTTAAGACTTAAGCAGTAGATAGATTCCTATATAAAAGTCCCCGGGATAGGTACCTAAAGCATTAGTTAGAAAGGAATCTAAAGACAAGAATCAAAAGCTCTTGTCACTATAAAATTGGTCAAGGATAAACCAATTGAACTTGAATTTGAGAAAATTCAAGAACTTGGAATTCTAATTGGTTTTTATTTGAAAACCTTAGCAAAGAAGGATGGACATTCCATCAAAAGGTTTTCAAGTTTCCAAAGCAAAACACATGATTGTGAGACGATCATGCGAAGGAATCAAAACCTAGAATATCTAGTTATAGGCAATGCCTAAAACTTCAAAATTTTCGTAAAGAATTGAAGCAAGAAGCTACTCTATCTAGAGATGTTTTGACTTTAAGATAAGTATCACCCACACATTAATGTGAATATAAAATAGGGTGGTATGGGACACCAAATTTTATACTTGGTTTGATGTAGGAAAGATGGTATGGGACATCGAACCGTGGGAGGATAATTATCTTTTAGTCCTAGATTGAATCTTGAAGTTAGATCTGATCCTCAAGAAAATGTAGACTTCAAAGAAGGAGTTTAATTCAAGAAGGACAAAAGTAGTATCCTAAGATACTTCAAGATAACTTCAAGATCAAGGAAACAGAAGATATGAAGTAAGTAACTTCCAAGATCTTCTTGAAACACTTCAAGATAAAGTGTTGTTAATTCAGAAATATTTCATAAATTTTTTAAAGAAGTTGGACTTTGATTTTGAGTAAATCTTTTCAACCAAGGATTTGATTGACTAATTCAAGCACCAAGTTCCTAGTGTAACTTGGTAAATTCACTCTTTTGACTCAAAGAAATGCACAAGAATTGCATTTCTAGTAAGGAGTCAGAAAGAATGAATGTGACCTGAACTTAGTCTCAAGTGAAGCAGTATTTGAATAAAAAACTCATCAACAGAACCTCAGTGGGTCGACACACTGATGTTGGTTACCACACGAGTATCTTGTGGTTGGATTATGTTTTCGAGTTGCTTTGAATCTTTTTGAGAATCTAGCTTATTTCTCTTAAAGATAAAGAAAATGCTTCAATATCCTGTTAAAACAGATCTTTGAGAAGTTAAAAACTTGAGTCATCTAGACTTTGACTCATAGAAACTTTACGTATCTTCGAAGTTTGAATTGGTTAAACAGAGTTTTAGTTCTTTCTTTCCGCTTTCCAAATCTTTTGGATTTGACTCAGATATGGTATTTGATTCTTTTCCTAAAAGTCAAGGGTTAGTTGGATAGAACTAGGTAACTAAATTAAACATCCTAGATAGATGTTCTATACAAGAACCTTTTCAAACATCGAAAGATGAGAAGTTCAAGATTAACTTATTCATTTGAGTTTGCTTCAAGTTATAGCATAAAAGATTTCCTAAAGTTCATTATACTCTAGAATAGAGAAGTTAGGAATTGCTCATCAGATTGACAATTCCCAAGAACTTTCAGTTAAAGTCTTTGAGAAAAAGTGTCCTAAGTTGGACAATTTTCATTTTGAATTTGAATTGGTCAAGTTAGTATGGTTGACTCAACAGAAATGGTAAACTTTCTCCTACAGTTTATATAGGATTTTTTAACCCATTTGGACAAAGTAATCCTCTAGCCGGGTGAAAAAATCAAGTACTGTTGGATCAGAGTTAATCATTGTACAAACATCCATGTTAGATGTTTGAGACAACCAAAATTTAAGTGCTCCAAATCAAATTCAAGTGAATCAAGAGTTCTCAAAGTCTTGCGAGGGATAAGAATCCCACCTTCATTACTAAGTCCATGCACTAGTCATACCTAGAAATGGACTAGTAAGTTGATTCCACCCAGTTCACATGTTCTGTGCCTAGATCCCACATCGAGAAACTGTGAATTAGCCAGGTATATTTTTTAGGTCCACCCTTATTATTTATTCACTACTTTGTGCTTTGACTAGTTCATCAAGATGCAAAGTGAGACAGTGTTTTAAATCATTTGGGCAGGGATACCACCACAGAGATGAGACATGTTCTTCCAATTTTAGAACATGAACATGTTCTTCCAGTTCTAGAGCATGAGGCTCAGGGGTTGCCTATAGTATGTATATAGCTCAATTTTCGAGGACGAAAATATTTTTCAAGGGGGGGAAGAATGTAATAAAGTAAGTTTATGATCTAGGGATCTGTTCGGTTCAGATGGATCTGAAATCAAACACTATTTGGTCATCCATGTATATGACCAAAGATCTTGAGTTTGGACTTACTAGGAGGTCTTGTGCTCTTGTGAACAAGTGATCCACTTAGCTTAGTGGTTGTCTCAAGGATGTGAAGAAGGAGGTCTTGGGTTCAACCCCCATGGGGAACATGGGGAGATTGTTTTGCCTAAAGAGCTCTAGAGCCTTCTAGAAGCATCCACTTGAGTTAACTCAAGTTGACTGGGACACTTGGCACACATGTAGTTACATGGTCGACACATGGCTGGCTAGTATCCACCTGCCCAAGAAGGCAGTCCCCTGGAGAGAGCTTTATATAGAGGCATTTGGTTAGGAGGAGAGTCATCTCTCTAGCACGTGGTGGTGGTAATTGTAGTCTTGTTGCACACTGCTCAAGAGAAGATGGGTCAAAACTGCAAACAATAGTAAACGCCCATTCTTCTTCCTGCACAAGATTAGTAGACTTTGTTTTTGGTGTAGAGGCCTCTATAACAACCATTCCAACTTCTTTCTTCTTTGCCTCTTTAGCAGCCAATTTTGGACAATTCTTTATGATATGATCATTTTCTTTACAGTACTTGCAAAATAATTTTTGCTTTTCTGATTTCTTTTCATCTTTGTCTTCCCTCTTCGATTGTGCAGAATTAGCAAATTTCTGCTTACTAATTGAAGAGCTCCATTTTCCTTTGCCCTTCTGACTAGCTAGGAAAGCTTGATCTGCAACTTGCATAATGGACCTATTCTGCCTGGACTGATCTTCCTGCAACATAACAGAGACTAACTCCTCAAATGACAAGGCATTTGGATTGCCTTTCATCATCAACGGAAGAGTAGAAGCAAAACTCTGATATTAATCATGAAGACCATTGAGAACAGTCTGCACAAGTGATCTATCTGGTATAACCTCATTAGCAGAAATCAACTGTTCCTTGAAGTCTTTGATCTTTGTTAGAAAAATGTCCATAGAATCACCTTCATTCATGTGCTCATTCTCCAACTGTTTTCAGGGGTAAGCAACACGAGCCTCATTCCTAGCTTGGTACAATGTGGTAAGTGTATCTGTCAGACATTGGTCTACAGAGATCATTCCATGTGTGTGTGGGATGAGGGCTAGTTAGCCAAGGTCCTCAGCTCGGGGGTATATCCTAAGGTATTTGATGGTTAGTGGGGATGAGTGTTGCATGCTGGCCACATGGCGACGCTAGATCATTCCAGATCACTGCTATTTTAGATATAAGTGGATATAAATGGATGGGAGGAGAGTGGCACACACATCATTTGCATGTCTTCTTTGAGGAAAACCTCACACTTGGTATCAAGAGCAGGTTCTTGTTGAGCTAATTTTAGAAAAATCTTGCATCGTTGAGAAGATTTGGGCATGCTTTTTGTCATCGATCGTCTATGGCGGCTATTTTTTTTTGGAGGAGTAGAGAAAAAAGGATTGGGAAGAGCCCGTGTGACCCCCGATTTTGGCATTCAACTCAGAGATGCCTGTCTGTGCACCCATCATGTGTGCACGTTGGTAGAAAGTCATGCATCGCACGCATGAACAAGATATAGTTTCGAGGAGAATTGAAGAGTCTAGGTGAAGCCACCCTACGATCGCTCGCTTCCAAAGATGCGTGTCACATAGACAGACGGCCTCCAAAAGTTCTGCCCGAAGTTTTATGTGCGTGCGACCTGTTCTTCTCGGTTTCAGTGTACAAGAGATAAACATATCTTTTTTTTCAAGAGACTCAGCCGTTTCTTACTACAGCCGAGCGCTCTGCGCATAGTTTGTTTGCTTTAGAAGTGGACAGTGCCTGAACATATATGTTTCTTGGAGTTTATCAGTGCATGTGGGATAAAGGTTCTCCCTAGCGCACTCTTCTGGCTGGGAAAACGACTATACAGAGGTGATTAAAGATCACTTCAAAGTTTTTATTGTGCTTCAAGCTTAGCTAGGTCACCTCTCTTCAACAAATTGGCCATATCTTGGTCAATCCTTATCCAAATTTGGACTTCTTAGGCTTCTTAGAAAGCTCTCTCAGAGATCTTTCCAGGGAGTGGCTATAAGCCATACTTTGGGTCCAGATATTGCCTGCAACAGAGGTTGGAAGTAGATTGTTCTTCATCGAGTATCATCAACGAAGTATTTTTTGAAGGCATATGCAATTCACGAACCAAAGGGAGTGAATAGTCTACCCATAGTTCTTCAATTGGATGCTTCAAGAATATCAAAGGAAATATGAGATAAGTATTTAGTCAATATTTGCTTGATTATTCTATTGATTGTGCATATTAGAAGTGTTCTTGCATTACGCGTAGGATGATGTAAGTAGAGCGTAAAAAGAGATGTATGTTCGGTGCTTGAGCTTTTCTTACAGGTGGTAAGTATCGGCAAGTATCGACAAAAGAAATATTTTGATTGAGGGCCTGTAGAGCCCAACAACATATCTGGAAAAGTTTTCAATTGCAGGTGATCATTGAGAAGATAAAAATAGATCATGCCTGCCGGCACTGATGATTTGATCTTGTTGAATGCTTGATGCTTTTTGAAATTATTTCGGATTTCAAAGTGACACCGTTAGGCTGCCGAAATTTCTAAATATTAGCATGCATGTGCATTAAAAGTTTAGGAAACATATTAAAGTTTCTTTCTTTTGATTTTTTCTATTAAGCAAAGGCTTTGATTGGTTCTTTTTCTGCTTGCCACTAGTATTTACGTTTGTTCAGTCTATTTAAAAAAAAAAAGAAGAGAAAATCAAAAGAAAAGTTACTTCCCTTTAGTCCTAGCATGGAACCCGAACCTTCATCACCGGCTAGGACAGAGACCCTTATGCCAGAACCTCCAGTTGATCCAATTCAAGCTATGAATAATAGAATTTCATTCTTAGAGAGTTCTCTTCAGGATATCTTGGAACATGTGCGTGGTTCCAAGAAAGAAGAAGAGCCGCTCGATTCTGATTTGCCTGAGATGGAGGTAGATGCCCCAGATGAGCATCAAACTTCAGAAGTCCTTAGATATAGCGTCTTAGTTAGAGAAGCCAGGTGGTAGCTTAAGGATCTTAAGCCGCCAAGATATCATGGCTCAACTAGCGCTAGGACTGCTGATGCGATTGAGCAGTGGCTCAGCAAGTGGGAACAATGCTTCCGCTTGTGTCATATCACTGATGATAGGCACAAGACTCAGCAGACCACTTATAACCTTATGGATGTCACACATAGATGGTGGCGTAAGATAGAGCAGGATAAGAAGGAGCCCATGACATGGGATCAATTTAAAATCCTATTTTACAACAACTTTGTACCACCTGATGAAAGGTCTAGAGCATTAGACACTTGGTTCTTCATCAGTCAGAAGAATCAGTCAGTTCAGGAATACACAGATAGGTATAGAGAGGTACTTCTTAAAGTACTTGATACCATTCCAGAATTTCTTCAAGTCCACAAGTTTGTTTTGGGACTCAGAGAAACTATTCGACCTTTAGTGAGGAAGGAGCGGTGTCAGTCTTTGGCACAGGCCACAGAGATGGCCTTGGTTTATGAGGACGACCATATGATCACAGGTTCCCAGGGCCAGAGATCCCCATGGACTAGGGTTAGCCGACCTTTCCATACTTCGACTCCTGGTTCGGTCAGTGCACAGCCTTCTAGGGAGGCTAAGCAGGTGCACATGATCCAAACAGTCTCAGGAGGAAAGAGAAAAGTGTATGCTCTAGGTGAGATGGCATATAACCGATCTAATCTTACCCCTCATCAGAAAGAGAAGGCAATGAAAGAAGGTTTGTGCTATGGTTGCTTAGGGCAGCACTTGTATAAGGATTGTCCTAAAAAGAAAAAGATAGCAGCCACCATAGTCATAAATCCGACTCAGGCAGGGGATGGGAGTGAGGATGAGTTTGGGGATTCCCCATCTCCATTATCATCTCCCATAGTGGCCATGACAGTCACTAAAAAGGTTCCGACTGTGCCAGATGTTGTGCTTTCGCCAGTGGCACATAAAGGATACCGATTCCCAGATACTAAGCTTATTGTTATGAGAGGAATCGTGGCAGGACAACTTGTCAAGGTACTCTTTGACACAGGTTCGACTCATAATGTTATTAGTTCCCGATTAGTCAAGAGATTATGCTTAGATACGGTATAATCAGATTATACTTATACCATAGAGCTAGATGACGGGAAGGGAAACTGAGACTTGGGATAGACGAGTAGTTGATCTTCCTATTCAGATCCAGTCCTATGAGGACAGATTGGACTTTGAGATAGTGAGATTAGCTCGTTTCGACATAGTTCTTAGTAAGAAGTGGCATGGGAGGAAGAAACCAGTCATTGATTTTGCTTCGCATGTGTATCAGTTTGAGCATGAGGGAAGGAGATTACTGATCCATGGAGAACCAGATCTCCAGGAGACGCGATTGGTGACTGCTACCAAGTTGCTCAAAATTGATTGTAAGTATATCTATTTTCTTTATTTCATGTATTTGTCGTATGTTGAGATGGATTCATGCAGTCATGGAGACTCAAGTTGGAATGCTCCAACACTTTCAGCCAAAGTGAGAGTAGAATTCCAAGAGTTGTTTTTAAAGGAATTGCCATCGGGTTTGCCTCCTTGCAAGAATATAGAGCATAGAATCGAATTGGTACCAGGAGCGAGTTCGATCGCTTGGCCACCATTTCGAATGAGTTTGTAGGAGGAAAATGAAGTCCGCAAGGTTGTGGACGAGTATCTTCAAAAAGGGTTGATTAGACCCAGCTATTCACCCTTTGTCGCAGCAGTTCTTCTTGTGAAGAAGAAGGATGGATCTTATAGGATGTGTGTCGATTATCGAGCACTCAATAAGATCACTATTAGACATAGATATCCCATGCCCCGGATTGATGATCTTTTGGATGCTCTAGGTGGAGCCATTGTATTTAGTAAGATAGATTTAAAGAGTGGCTATCATCAGATTAGAGTGAAAGATCATGATGTACATAAGACAGCTTTCAGGACCCGTTTTGGTCATTATGAGTATTTGGTCATGCCCTTTGGTTTGACAAATGCTCTAGCTACATTTATGATGTTAATGAATGATATCTTAAGACCTTTCATAGGAAAGTGTGTTGTTGATTTTGTGGATGATTTGCTAGTGTATAGTAGGACTGTGCATGAGCATGAAATCATTTAAGGTTTGTGTTGAATATTTTAAAAGAAAATAAGTTGTATGTAAATCCGGAGAAGACACAATTGTTTCTTCCGAAGATAGAGTATCTAGGGCATGTGCTCTCAACCGATGGGGTTCAAATGGATCCCAAGAAGGTATCAGTTATTTTAGCATGGCCTACTCCTCAGGATGAGGGGCAGTTACGGTCATTCCTAGGACTTTCCGGTTTCTATCGGAAATTCATCTCTTCATATTCGTCGATAGCAGCACCTATGACGAACTTGCTTCAAGGCAAAATTCCATTTGCATGGAAGCAAGAGCAGCAAGAGAGTTTTGATACTCTGAAACAATCTGTTTCAGAGGCTCCTATACTCAAAGTGGTGGATCCTCAGAAACCATTTGAGTTAGAGACGGATGCTAGCGGCATAGCCATAGGCGCAGTCTTGAGTCAAGATGGCATGCCAATAGCTTTTGAAAGTAAGAAGTTAAGTAGTGCACAACGCAATTGGCCGGTGCATGAACAAGAGTTGTATGCAATGGTGTGTGCACTTAAAGTTTGGAGACACTATCTTTATGGTGCAGACTTTAAGGTATTCACAGATCATCATACACTCAAGTATTTTTGTAGTCAGCCAGATCTTCGAGGCCGACAGGCTCGTTGGCCTGAGCTCATGCAGGAATTTCACATGGAAATCTTGTATAGAAGAGGAAAGAAAATATAGTAGCTGATGCATTATCTCGTATAATGTATCAAATGAGCTTTACAGTTTTAGAAAGCTCATTGCTTCAAGAAATTAAGGAAGCACAGGTGGAAGATCCACATTTGTTACAGATAGTTAGAGCGATTAGTGATGACTCTATTTTAGGAGGCGGGACAGTTCAAGCTGTTTCTTCTTCTACTAAACCAAACAATTCCATTCCGTATTCTAATTTCTCACAGGAGAATGGAATAGTGAAGCGGAAAGGAAAGGTTTGTGTGCCAGATTCATGGGATTTGAGAAAGAAATTCATGCATGATAACCATGATGTTCCCTGTGCAGGACATCCTAGTGTTGACAAGACAATACAGCTTGTTAGAAGAACATTTTGGTGGCCTGGACTAGCCAGAGATATCCATACTTACGTTCAACAATGCTTTATGTGTCAAGTCAACAAAGCAGAAAGGGTAAAGACACCAGGTCTTTTACATCCTTTACAAGTTCCAGATCATAATTGGGATAGTATATCCATGGACTTCATAGTGGGGTTACCGTGGACCCAAAGGAAGCGGGATACAATCCTAGTTGTGGTAGATAGACTGAGCAAGATGGCTCATTTCATACCCACGCACGAGACGATAGAAGCTCCACAGGTAGCGGAGTTGTTTATCCAGCATGTCTTCAGATTGCATGGGTTACCAACATCCATAGTCTCAGATAGGGATGTTAGATTTACAGGACATTTCTAGAAGTTTGTATTTGACAAACTGGAAGTGTCATTAAAAATGAGTAGTGGTGATCATCCATAGACAGATGGTCAGACCGAGAGGGTCAACCAAATTCTAGAGGATATGTTGCGGGCATATGTGTCTGAGAGACAGACAGATTGGGATAGTTATTTGCCACTAGTAGAGTTTGCTTATAATAATAGGCCTCACAAGGTGACTGGGATGTCTCCTTTTGAGATGAATTATGGCATGAATCCCACTTCTCCCAGTACAATAGGAATGCCTAAGAAATGTCATAGTGCTTCTGAGTTCTTAGCGAATCTCCAAGCAAACCTTGAAATAACTAAAGCCAAGATGCAGCAAGCAATTGATAGAGCCAAAGCGTATGCTGATAGGAAAAGACCTCCTAGATCCTTTGAGGAAGGAGACCGAGTCTTCCTTCAGGTACTGGCTAGATCTACTTCATTGTCCATAGGGAAATGTAGTAAGCTATCACCAAGGTATTGTGGACCTTGGAAGATAGTAAAGAAATTGAGTGATGTTGCATACCAATTAGAGCTTCCTCCAGATTGTAGAGTCCATCCAGTGTTTCATGTCAGTAAACTAAGAAAGTATATATCTAGGGAGGATAATCTAATAGAGGGTATTGTTTCTTTGCAAGAAACCGATAGAGAAGATAATTCTCGAGACAGAATACTAGATAGGAGGCAGAAACGGTTAAGGAATCCTGTCATCCAAGAGTATCTGGTAGCCTGGAGAGGATTACCACTTACTGACTCTACTTGGGAATCAACAGCTTTGGTTCGCAAGTACTTTCCCTCATTGATCATTGAGAACAATGATCTTTAGAAGGGGGAGAGAGTGTCATACATTGGTCTACAGAGATCATTCCACGTGTGTGTGGGACGAGGGCTAGTTAGCCAAGGTCTTAAGCTCGGGGGTATATCCTAAGGTATTTGATGGTTAGTGGGGATGTGTTGCATGCTGGCCACATGGCGACGCTAGATCATTCCAGATCACTGCTATTTTAGATACAAGTGGATATAAATGGATGGGAGGAGAGTGGCACACACATCATTCGCATGTCTTCTTTGAGGAAAACCTCACAGTATTCCAAGCATCCTTAGCTGTTCTGCAAGAGCGAATATGAGGAATAATGGCACGTTTGATAGACAAAGCTATCAATGCATGTGCCTGGGCATCTCTATCATCCCAATGAATTTGTTGTGCAGTAGGTGCATCAAAAACCGCAACACAAACAGGAATATGCAGAATATCATCATCTTCGACACCTTTTGCATCAGCTTGAGTACCTACAGTTGTAACAGTTGCAGGTGTGATATGACGTTTTTCAACACCCTGCACAATGTTCCACAGACATTTTGCAACCAATACATGTCGCATCATATAAGCCCAGAATGAGTAGTTGGTACCATCCAACTTATCCTCAACAACCAACATACGAAATACATCACTGCTTTCAGCCATGGCCGGTGACTAAAATACCTTGATGCAAAAAATTGACTATATCTCAAAACGTTGAACAGAACTACCCAAACTAATTCTGCTAAACTTGTAGTAGACTTTGAGACGCTTATATTGGCGAACCAAAATTGGTATATACATTTGGCACAAAAAGATGAAATAGTGTGCACAAGCACTACGATAGTGCGTTCGGAGGTCGAAATGAGTTGAGTATGCTCACCAAAATTCATGCGATTCTGAGACTGCAACCGGAGAGATGTCAACGACGCCCTAGATGAAGCGGCGATGTGCTCTGATACCAATTGTTGGAATTAGACATCTATGGAAGCACGTGAACAACACAAGGAAGAAGAAAAATCTTGGAGCAAAACACACAATACTGAATGTATTACTAGAGAATGTACAAAGATAAGTAGCCCGTTAGGGCAATAGGCGTATATACAAGCCAGGGGAAAAAAACCTCCTAAAGAGGGAAAAAGTGCCTTGGCGGTCCTAGAGTGTTCACACACATCACTATCTAAATATATCAACAAGTATAAGTGTCTCTGCTAGAGGTTTAGCAGAATTTGACAGGGTAGTTCTGTTCAACTTTTTGAGATATAGTCAATTTTCTCCATCAAGCTAAGGATGCTTGGGATACACTTACCAGATTGTACTAGGCTAGGAATGAGGCTCGTGTTGCATACCTCCAAAAACAGTTGGAGAGTGAGCATATGAATGAAGGTGATTCTATGGACAATTTTCTGACAAAGATCAAGGATTTGAAGGAATAGTTGTTTTCTACTGATGAAGTCCTTCTTGACAGTTCACTTGTGCAAACGGTTTTGAATGGTCTTCCCAACTCATATCAGAGTTTTGCTTCTACTCTTTGATGATGGAAGGCAATCCAAATGCCTTAACATTTGAAGAGTTAGTTTCTCTTTTGTTGGAGGAAGATCAGTCTAGGCAGAATAGGTCTATTATGCGTGTTGCCGATCAAGCTTTCTTGGCTAGGCAGAAGGGCAAAGGTAAATGAAGCTCATCTACTAGTAAGCAAAAAGCTGCAAATGCTGCACATTCAAAGAAGGAAGACAAAGATGAGAAGAAATTAGAAAAGATTTTTTTTTTTGCAAATACTGTAAAGCAAATGATCATGTCATTAAGAGTTGTCCAAAGCTGGCTGCTAAGGAGGCAAAGAAGAAAGAGGCTGGAATGGTTGTTGTAGAGGCCTCTACATTGAAAGCAGAGTCTAGTAATCTTGTGCAGAATGAAGAATGGGCATTTACTACTGTTTGCATCTTTGACCTATCTTCTAATGAACAGTGTATATCTCCACTAGACTCAAATGTTTGGTATTTTGATAGTGGGGCAACCAAATATATTACCTTGCAGTGTAGTTTCTTCACTTCACTGGAGCCTGCCCCTACATGGAATACTATCACATGTGCCAAGAACTCCTCTTATCCTGTCATGGGAGTTGGTAAGATCATTTTCACTACTACTTATGGTAGTTCTTTCACTTTGTTAGATGCTTTATTTTTGCCAAGGATAAAAAAGAATGTATTATCATTTTCGGCTTTAACCAAGATTGGCTTGGTTGTGAAATTTGTTGATGACAGGTGTACAATTCATAATCTATCAAATGGTGACATGATTATTGCTTCTAGCATTTTATGTCGTGGGCTATATAAGCTCATAGACCATGAAAAATCTATGAATGATTCAGCATGTGCAGTACATGATTCTTAGGCTATGTCAGATGCAAACCTTTGGCATGCATGCTTTGGTTTTCTGAATTTTGCTAGTTTGCTACGCCTATAGAAATCTGAAATGGTGTCCTCTTTGCCCAAACTTGAGGCACCCAATAAACATGTTTTTGAAGGCTATATTTTGGGCAAAATGTAGTGTTCCTCCTTTCCAAAAGATGGTTTAGTTTGAGCTACTCAGAACTTGCAGCTTGTTCATAGTGATGTCTGTGGTCCTATGCAGACACCCTCTTTTGGAAACTATCTTTACTTCATGACTTTCATCGATGATTTTTCCAGGCATGCATGGGTATATCCATTGAAGGCAAAGTCCTAAGTGTTTATTTGCTTCAAACAGTTTTCGGTTTTGGCTGAAAATCTATCTCACAGGAAAATAGATGATAAAGCAGTAAAATGTATTTTTATTGGGTACAGTTCTAAAAGCAAAGCCTATCATCTATATCATCCACATATTAAAGGCATTTTGGTTAGCCATGATGTTGTTTTTGTGGAAGATGCTATTCATTCATTACTTTCATGTACTTAGGAGACATATCTTAGCTCCAAAGACATGTATGATACTCCACTGCTTCTTTTTATAGGTGGACAATCTATTGCTGGTCCTAATGAGGCAAATTCTCAGCCTTTGTAGGTTTCATGTGATGATGCAAATCATTCCATTTCTAGTGGAGATTTACATGATGCACTTGTTGATGACAAGGCTGATATTGACGAGGCAAAAACTATGCCAAAATGGCTGGTGCAGACTTTGCATGACAACAAAGTAGATGCACATCTATCATAGCGTACTCGTTCATGCTCTCATAGTGCCTATTTTGCATCAGACTGCTATGCTATGGCTGCCTCTACTCTCTGTGATGAGCATGAGCCTGTTTCATTTGATGAAGCACAAAATTTTGAAAATTGGATGGCTGCTATGCAATCTGAATATGATGCTATAATGAAGAATGGTACCTGGTCTTTATGTGACTTGCCTCCTGGCAAGAAGGCCATTGACACTAAGTGAGTATACAAGCTAAAGCGTAAGCTTGATGGAATAGTTAACATGTATAAGGCTAGGCTTTTTGCAAAGGGTTATGCACAGGGAGGAGGCATTGATTTTGATGAGACCTTTGCACCTACATGCCAAATGACTACTGTTCATAGCATCTGTGCACTTGCAACTCATCATGGTTGGAATGTACATTAGTTGAACATCAAATCATCATTTATAAATGGTGAATTGCATGAAGAAGTGTATGTTCTACAACCCCGTGGCTTTGTGCAAAAAGGGCATGAAAACCAAGTGTGCAGGTTAAAGAAGGCATTATATGGTTTAAAGCAAGCACCACGTGCTTGGTATGAAAATATACATGCCTATGTGTTTGCACATGGTTTTGAGAATAGTCCAACTGATAGCACCTTATATGTTAAGCGTACTAACAATGTGCTTCTGATCATTATTGTGTATGTTGATGACATGCTGCTCACTGGTCCTCATGTCAAGCATACTGCTGATTTTAAGGCTAATTTGCATGCCTCATTTGAGATGTCTAATTTGGGACATTTGCATCATTATTTGGGCATTCACTTTATGCAAGTTGATGGTGGAATGGTTTTGTGTCAAACAAAATATATTGACACATCATTGCAACATTTTGGCCTTGAAGATTGTAAGCCTCTTGCCACTCCTATGGAGACACGTTTACGATTGAGTCTTCATGATGTTGGAGATGCATTTGATGCTGTTCTCTATTAGCAGGTTGTTGGATGCTTGGTTTACTTATGCATTACTCGACAATATATTTATTTTGTTGTCTCACATATGAGCAGGTTTATGCATTTCCCAGGTGTGAAGCATTGGTAAGGAGTTAAGCGCATATTTTGCTACTTGAGTGGTACTTGGTACTTGGATTGTTGTATCCCAAGAGGGGATCACTACTGCCAGATAGCACCTATAAGATCAGCCTCATCTTTGCGTACATAGCGTGTGCTTTCAATTAGACTACATGTGAAGCCAAGGGCAACCAAGTGTTTATGTATTTTGTCATACCATGCACGGGGAACTTGCTTGAGAGCATACAAGGCTTTATGCAAAGTGACAAACCATATGATCTTGCTTTTTCATGGAAAATCCAAGAGATTGCTTCACATAAAACTTTTCTTGCAAATCACCATTCAAGAAAGTTGTTTTTATGTCCAACTAGTGCACTCTCCTACCTCGATGGGCATAACAATTCCCCCCTCAACATACTTTTCTTGATGCATAATGTGTACCTAAGTCAAGAAGTCTTAGGGACTTGTGCCAAAGAGACTAAATCTCATTTGCCACACAAGTGCATATAGTGGGGAATTGACACATGCTTATTTCTCAATCCGACGAACCGACCTAACCAAGCATATGAGGACTTGTGCTCACGTGATGGAAAATGAAGTGGTTTAGCTCACATGCATGAGAAAAGACTAACTTATCTCTCCAACTCACTTAACTACCGAAAGTGTCTGTCGCGATACCACTTACAATAGTTTTCACTAAATCGAGGATTTCTCCCAGCTTCGTACTCCTAATATGGTCAATAGTGGGTTTCTTTCGAAGCTCTCAACGAGACGCATCTATTCGAGGTATTTCACTCGATTCTGACAACCATGCTTCAAGTTATGACCAAAATAGTGAATGGTGGGAAGCACACACATTCACTCCACAACTCGTACTAGCTCACACACACACTACAGTAGCTCAAAAACAATGGGGAGGGGTAGACAACAGTCCTACACACACATTCCAAGCATTACACACACACCAAAGATCATAGAGAAGGTAGAAATCTGCAAGAAAGAAGCAAATTCGAAATTCTCAAGCTCTTCTTCTTTACAATGGCAAAAAATGTTTACAAAGAGTCATCAAGTGAGTTATATACATGTGCCCTAAAAATGATCCTTTCACACAAGAGACCAGCACTTTATTCACTAAAAGGTGAATTTCCTACTAATTACAAGGAATATATTACAATGATATGGGGTTATGCATCTAGAGGACTCATTGTAGTGCATTTACATCGGAGAATATGTCACACAATGGCTAAGATACAAAAATAAAGTGTCCAAATCGGAAAAATTTTGGGGCCCATCTTTTTTCTGCCTTTTGCTCTTCTTAGCTCTGCAACACTCTCCCCCTCTTTGTCTCTGTCATCCCTTGACAGGCTTTACTTTTATATCTGCCGCTTGTCTAAGGCTCTTTTATATGTCGGATTGGCTGTGTTAAGTCGGCTGCCATGCATGCCCTTAGTGGCTAAGAATGTGATATTCTTAGTCACCCTCTTCAACTTTTCAGCCTCTCCCTCTTTCTACCTTTTGTTCTTCTGATTTGTCTTTGTCTTCACATATCTGACCTGTTGCATTGCTTTGAGCCTGTTTATTTTCTGCCATCGCACGCTATCAGTAGGAGGATTATTACTTGCCAAGTATTGTCTTGCACTTCTTCATGGATACTTCCTGGCCCTGGTCCGTCCTTCCCATGAAATGTCCTGGTTGTTATTATTCTTTAATTCCATTCCTCAGGACCTGGGTGTTTGGCGTTGTTGCCTGATGCGTGCCCCTATGGGGCTTTGGGCAGAGGGTGGTTCTTTTGCTTTTCTTCATTCTTTACTGAGCAGTTTTGGTCTTTGATTTTCTTCTTCTTCTCTTCTTGCTTGATTCCCCTTCCACACGTCCCTCCTCCTGAACTCTGTCATCCTCGACAAGCTTTTTGTGGTGTCGTGTGTACGTTTGTATGGTAGCTGCTCTCGTTGATTGAGCAAATTGGCGTGACATATCATGAACTCTTTCCACTGGGTTGACTTCACTCCATCCTCTGGTGCTTGCCGGTGATCCGCAAAGAAGCTTGTTTCATAAGCCACCAGTCTTGCATTAAGATTTGAAGTCAGTTTTACAAAAAATTCTGAATCAATTTCAAAGAAGCCACTAAAAAATGCTTCTTCAAAAGTCTGCATATACGTGCTCGGCAAGAACATAAGCCATGAATAGTATGCCATAATTGTTAATCAGCTCGGGATAGTTGAAAGATAAAAAACAAGTGCTTCGGATCCCTGTGTAATGCCGATGAAGTTCAAAAATGTATATTTGGCATGTTGGAAGACTTTAATAACTATAAGTAGCATGTTGAAAATCTTATTAGTCATCTTGACTGCCAAATCCGGTACAGTGGCATATCGAGCAATCCAAAATTCCATGGTTTTCACCATGTATTCTTCCGTTGGTAGATAATTATGTGGTGGAATTGGTAAGAGTGGATAATTTAGCCATTGATTATTTATGGTACCCTGGCGCTGTCCTTCCCACAAATACGACCAGGATCATCTACGTGGTACTGGACAAAAAGATGGGTTTACCTGAAGGGCATATGGCGATGCTTCCCATTGTACCCACAATGTAGGGTTCTTTTCCAAAAGTTTTCACCTCCATATAGGGTCAGCTCTTTCAAATTCCTCTTGAGTATAGTTGAATGTATTATTGTTGAACTAGAGGTTGTTGTCAGGCTCCTTACTTGTCTTGGTCTTTATGTATTGCCGTGTTTGCTCTTTAAGGAGTCCATATGGTACATTAAATGGTTTCAATATCTGTTCTAAATTTTTGCTTTCAATTTGAGCTTCCTTCATGACCTTTATTATTTGATCTTCAAATTCTGCAGTAAGGTGGGACACTAGTAGTGCCCTCTCATATCGGCTCAGTTCTGCAATATCCCGATGATTACGTTCAGATTGGATCTCCGTTTCCTCTCGTATCGGCGAATGATGTAGGGGGGAAGAGAGAGGACATACCTCAATCTCCGCAGTAGCCGTTGTGGAGTTTGGAACTACTGGTGTCCCCTCTGTTGTCTTCTGTGCTAGTTGTTCTTGTAATTGCTTGATCATGTCATCTTTGCTTTTGATTTCTTCTGTAGCCTTAATAATTGTGTCTTTGTTTTTGAGGAGCTCTTGTCCGATGACTTCGAGTTGATCACTGTCTTTTTTGCATTGTGCTATATACTGATTTTTGGATGTCTTCCATTTCATCCTTAGTGCTCCAATATCATCCATGTATCTTTTTTCCCATTCGGCAATGATTGCCTGCTCCTGCTTGAGCTGATTTTCATACCTGGCTATCTTTTCCTCCATTGCCCTTATGTCTTTTTCTGGCACTTCTTGAGCCTCTATAGGTTGATTACTTAGAAGAGCTGTCATCAGCTCCTTGTTTCCATTGTGATTCCAATATTTTGCTTCGTGCATTCATCCATGTCTTCTCGACCTTGCTAGCCTCATATTTCTGTTGTAACTGCTGTAGTTGCTCTTTCAATTTCTCGTTTTCTGTTTCTAATGTTTTGCTTTGCTGCTTGGCCTCTTAAACTTTGGTCTCTTTATGTGTTATTTGCTGTTGTGCTAAACTCAATTGGACGGAAAGGTTCTTACCTATTTCACAAAGTTCATGCTTTTCCTGCATCACTTTATCATAGTCAGCATCAACCTCAAGCATTAACTGTTGCGTATCCATAGCAGTTTTGATCATATGTTGAACTACTGGCTTGAGCTGAGCGACGTTGACATTCAACCACGTTTTTGGAATGCTTGGAGCTTCTTCTGTTTGTACATCCTTTCCATGCTCCGCATGTATAGTTTTGTTATGTGGTTGTCTGATTTGTAGTTGTACTTCTTTTTCTTTTCTTTCTTCGTCTAGATCAATAATTTTTGTGGCACTCCCTTGAAATGTAACATCCATGGGGGAGGGTTCTGCCACAACCCTTATTGGAGTGAAGGGTCCTGATTCTTCCACTGTAGTTTCTTTTGGTTCTTCCTTGGGATTCCTGAATGACCCCTTTCCTGTAAGCATAGTCTCTTGGATTTGAATTTTGGAAGTTTCACTTATTTTGATGACATGTATCCCGTCTTGGTTTACCTCTTTGCCTGCGGTGTCTTGATTGGGGTTGATGGGGGTGTCATTTACCTTCGTGCTCTCTTCTTCTGCAGTGTAGTTTACTTCATTTAATTCATCCCATTATCCATCATCTTTTGACTCACTTCGAATATCCATATTCAATAGGGAGGTGTCAGGCTCTTCTTGTGTATCTGAAGATGAGCTGGAATTGACCAACCCTAATTCTCTGTATCGATGCACCTTGGTTAGCCTCTTTTTTACTTCCATGTCTTGTTGGGCTTGCTGGTAATGGTGCCCTTGCACTGGTAGATTAACTTGACCTTCTGTGTATTGATGTGTGTCTTCCAGGGCTCTTGTTAATTCCTCTTTTGTAATTGGTCTGTGCTCTTCAATTCTTGTCTTCGAGAGCACGTGTACCCTGTTTGTGGCTGGGACTTTAGCTTCTACTTGCATTACTTCCCTTAATTGCTTTGTACCTCTCATTTTGGGTTGAGAGCTAGTTTCTGCCTCCTCAACAATCTTGACTCCTTTTTTCTTTCTTGGGATTGTGGCGACCTTGGCATATTTAGCCATGGCTGTCGATGAGGGCATTTCTTGGAGGTGCTCTCTAATACCTAAGGCATGATATATCAAGATGGTCAGAGCTACACTGCCGTTCAGGAACTTCTTGTGATTCCACTGCTTCTTTGCCTCAAATAGCCTTTCTTGTATGTATGGAGTCATATTAATTTGATTTCCAATTTGTTTGATAGCGTGTGATAGCAGCTGGACGATGATCTTCTGAGGAGCAGTGTATCGATGCATGTTAGGAAAATAGAAGTGCCGATGAATGAGTCTGACTTCTTCTTCTATGTCAATTCGATTGATGTCAGTAAAGGTTCTGGTCTTTGCCCCTCGACTTTCTTCTTTTAATACAGTAGTTCATCCTTCTCCCATCCAAAAGCTTCTTTGATTAAATCATGTGCAAACTGAATCACGACCCATTCACCTACTGCATCCATGACTCTGGCCTCTGCACCAATGGATCATGTGGTGCTGGCTGCAATGTATTCATAACTTGCATGCACCTTTGAAAGTCGGGTTTGTAGATTGGTAATTCAAAATATTTGTGGATGCCCGCTTTATTCATGATGTCAATGGTAGATGGAAGCTCATGTACCACCTTAAAATCTTGAGACATGATTGGGAATCGATGATCCGTGTCCATGATCTTGATTGTTATTAGAAATAGATAATCCCCCGCTGGTTGATCTTCTCTAAACCAGTGTCCTTTTGCTTTTGTCATGCTTTGTAAGGGGAATTCCAATACTTCTTCCTGAATAGTTGCTTCAGAATCTTCAGAAGCCATCTGCACTTGTATTGAAAAGATCATTAGCTTCAATAGAAGATATAGCATTAGTGCTTTGTATTTGTAGTGACATGGCATTCGATGCATCACTCCGTTCCCCTTGTTTTGCATAAGTAAGATCTCTTACCAAATATTTTTCTTTTCTTTTCTGAAAGAAGACAAGGATTAGTATAGCCGAAGCATTTATTTATTTACATAGTAGGTCCATTCCTAAGGAAGTTGAAGCTATGACCTATTCCCCATTGGAGGATGTGCACCACTAATTCTATTATGTACATTAAGTGCAGAATGCCTGGCCTCGTAATGTGGCCCTATTATGCATACTTTAGGTGCATTAGATACTTCATGAGTGCAATTGGAAGCCTGATGGTTCTCTTGTTCAGGTGCATGCATTTCCTTGGTTTCCATATCCACTCGAGCATTGAAGTATGAGCTCTCGTCCTCTCATCATGTCGCCTTTTCCTTGGTGTAGCTTCCTGAATCGTCGGTGTCTTCTTAGCTACAATCTTTCTTTTCCGATGTACTTGTTTGGTCTTGTTTGGTATCGCACTGCTGTCTCGTCGATAGGCTGTTTCCTTTTGGTTGTCGATTTCCTATCCTGCCACTTGTTGTACATTCTTTGGAATCCATATTTGTCGGTGGTTCCTTTGTGCCACTACTAATGATTTTGGGAGCCAAACTCTCAACAGATCCTTTGATTCTGGTCTTTGCGATGAGGAATTCGTATCCGTCTGCACCTTTCGATTATGATTGACTTGTGTTTGTGTTGCTCCCCTTGATCTATTCATTTGATCCTTGCGAACCCATTTCAGGTTAGGATGTTTGGATTGTGGAACTCTGCCAATAGAATTCCATGTTGATGATTTTAGTGTGGCATTGGCTGGCTCTGTTTTTGTTTGTTTACGATTTGTGTGGAGTGAACCTGCTTCCTCCTCTATGGCTTTGGTGCTTAAAATCTGATCTACCTTGGGTTGCCTTTCCTGCAGCTTATTGATGGGTTCAGTTGCTATGTCCTTCTCAGTACTGTGCTTAGCATTCTCGAAGATGCTTGGTCCATGAGATGGTTTCTCTTCTAAAAGGCTAAAGATTTCTTTGTGTCCCACTTTGGCGGAGATGTATCCTTGATCTAGATGAATACTCACTTCATTCTCGATTATCCAGTCTTGCCCTAGTATTAGATTCTCTATGAGATCCTCATCTTTACACACCAAGGCTCGTTGATCCATGGAGGAATTTCCTAGGTGGAGGGATACAGTAGTGCATTCTATGACTTGACCTCCGATACCTAGCATATGTGCCTTAGTAGGTGTGATATTTGCGTGGAGAGGCATGATGATTGTATTCTCCACACAACTAAGTGTTGCTCCTCAATCTATTAGAGCATCTATCAATTGGTACTCTGTCTTGCCAATCCCTAGGTTTAGGTAGGGTTTAGATATGCTATGGTTCTGCCCTGGTAGTTGGCCATGGGAATAGGCTCTTCACCTAGTAGGTACCGTCCGTCTCTTTGCCTAATCCACTCTTTCCGTTTCTTAATGTGTTCCAAGGCTTCTTGCCGTGCCTCCTCTCTAATCCACTCTTCCTCTTTCTTCCTATTTTGACCACCTACGAGACATGCTAACATTTGATCCGTCAATGGTTCCATAAACCATTTCACTCTACATCCACTTATGTAGTTAGGAAGAATATCTCCATCCAGAGTGGCTAGATTAACTGCTCCGCTCGTCAAGATCCTATTAATGATTAGAGGTCCATATCCACGTTTTTGTAATTTCTTGGCATGTTGCTTCAAGGTGTAGACCAGGACTAGGTCTCCTTCTTTTAGTCCTTGTCTTTTATGTGTGCATCATAATATGCCTTTTGCCTTCTCTTGGCCGCATAGATTCCTGCCACAACCTGCAATCGAGTTTCATGCAGTTTCTCGATTCGGTCTAGTTGTTGGGATAATTCATGTCCGGTCCATTCATGTTGTCAGGCTATTCTCAACATGGGTACTAAAAAATCGATTGGCAGGATGGCGTTCTATCCGTATACTAGATTGAATGGGGTAGTTCCAATGGCAGTCTTGTACGCGACTCGGAAGGCCCAAATTGCATGATGCAATTGTTTGTCCTAGTCAGACCTCCCATTATTGACAATCTTTGTCAATACTGTGCATAACACCTTATTGGAACTTTCCACTTGACCATTGGCTTGGGGGTGGTATGGGGCTGATTTTTTATGGATCACTAAAAACTCATTCATTAAAGACTCTATTACTTCATTAATGAAGTGCATTCCTCGATCACTCACAATCTCAATTGGTAATCCGAAACAAGTGAATATATGCTCAAAAAGAAACTTAGCAGTGGTTTGAGCATCGTTTTTTCTAGTAGCCTTTGCCTCCACCCATTTTGTCAAATAATCTGTGGCTACTATGATGTATTCGGCATGTGATCCTTTGGCCGTTGGGTTAATGGGTCCTATGAAATCAATACCCCATTTAGAAAAGGTTGTGGTGCAAACCATAGGTCTCAATGGTATGTCATCTCTCCGAATCGGATATTTAGCCCTTTGGCATGTCTCAAAACTTCATACATAGGTTTCTGCATCCATATGTAGAGTTGGCCACCACAGGCCTGCAAAGAGGATCATTTTCACAGTTCTCTCAGCTGAGAAATGACCTCCTGCCGTAGCTGCGTGTGCCATCTCTAATATGGGTAAATATTCTCCTTCATGCACACATAGTCGTAATTGGTTGTCTTTTCCTCTCCTAAACAAGTGTCTTCCCATGAGTACATAATCCTTGCTCAGTTCCTCTAGGGATAGTTTTCTTGCCAAGCTAACTCCTTCCTCATGTTCTCTTGTCTTTAGGAATTTTACCAATGTTTTGCTCCAATTGGGTGCTATTGTTGAGAAAGGTATGGATGTATGATCCTCGGGGATCGTCTCCTGGCATTCTACGTAGTTACTCACATAGTCATGGACATCCTTAGGCATGTCAGGCCAATATACACCTAATCGTTTTAATTCCCTAATAGTTCCATGAGTTCCTTTGTGTGCCCTCCATTTATTCACATGAGCTTGTTCAATCAGCTTTAATTGTTTGTCTTCCTCAGCACATCTTAGTGGTACACCGCTGGGTTCCTTATAGCACACACTTCCCGCAATAATGTGCAAATTTCTTGACTGTAGAATTTCCTTCTTACTTTCTTTATTGATTGAGTGTAGTGGGCCATGAGTGAGTATCGGAATTAATTTTTTTGCCCATTTTGGACACACTTCTAGGTTAAATAGGTAAGTGTCTAGAAGATCTTCGGGCACTCCACTTGGTGGTTCTCCATGTGTTAACCTAGAGAGGTGATCGGCTCTTACATGGGTATTTCCCTTTTTCACTATTACTTTGAATTCGAACTCCATCAATAGTAGAAACCATCTCACCAATCTCCCCATGTTACAAGGCTTATTGACTAGGTACAATAAGGCCTGGTGGTCTATGAAGAACTTGAACTTGTTGCCTAAGAGATAGTGTCTAAATTTTTTCACTGCATAGACCATTCCTAATCCCTCTCGCTCCGTAGTTGTATAGTTCCTCTCAGCCTGATTCAGTTGTCTACTCGCATAGGCAGTTGGGTGATCTAACTTTCCTTCATCTGTCGGCTGAGCTAAGATGCATCCTATTGCGTAATTTGAAGCATCCACATGAATATGAAAAGGCTTGTTCCAATTCGGTGTCTTCAGAATTGGGGCGGTGCTAAGCCGCTTTATTAGCTCATTGAATGCCTTCTCACATTCCTTTGTCCATGTGAATTGAGTAAAAAGTCCATACAAAGGTTTGGCAATTATGGCATACATGTGGATAAATCGTCGGTAGTATCCACAATGTCCCATAAATGCTTGCACTTCTTTTGCATTCTTTGGTCTAGAAAGCTCCAAAATGACCTTGATCTTGTCTTCATCTGTGGCTATTCTGTTTCTAGACACTATGTGTCCTAAGATCTTCCCTTGTCTTACCATGAAGACACACTTCTCAGGGTTCAGGCAGACTCTATATTGTCGACATTTATTAAATATCTTCCGCAATTCAAGAATGTGGTCTTGCCTTTGATTTGAATATGTACATAGGTCATCTACATACACTTCCATGCTCTTCTTCAGGAATTCTTTGAAAACATGACACATCAATCATTGGAAAGTAGTAGGTGCGTTAGTGAGTCCAAAAGGCATCACTCGGAAAGCATAGACTCCCCATTCAGTCGCGAATGTGGTCTTATGTTGATCCTCAGTAGCAATAGCTACTTGGTTGTATCCAGAGAATCCGTCTTTTCCTGCAACTCTTTCCAATAGATGATCAGTGATGGGTAAAGGATAGCTATCACGAATTGTGGCTGCATTCACTTTTTTGAGGTTAATGCATACTTTGAGTTTTCCATTCTTCTTGGGCACAACCACTAGTGGTGATACCCACTCTGTGTGTTCTATTCCATAAATGAATCCTGCCGTTGGTAGCTTGTCTATTTCTTCTTTAATTTTAGCAGCATAGACCTCATTGTATGTGTAAGGGCGTTGTTTTGAGGGTTTTGCCTCTGCCGTCATTGGTATTCTATGAGAGCAAATAGAGGGTTCCACACCCTTGAGATCCTTATATGTCCATGCAAATACATCTCGATATTCTCGAATCAACTGTATTAAATCGTCTTCCTCCTCAGTTGACACATCTTTACCTATGTATGTACATCTTTCTTCTCCCCCTTCCAGTGTGACTACGATTTTTTTTGTTTGTTCTTTGTTATCGTATGCTTTTCCTTCTCTAGCCTCTCTCTTAGGCATTTGAATGACTATTTTTCTCTCCTCTACTTCGTACCTTTTAAAATGCTCCGGAACCTCAAAAAGGTCAGGATTTGGTCCGATTTTACTCACACTTTCCTCTTGCTTTTGTACTATGGGAGCTGCTTCTATTGCTAACGCTTTGGTCATTCCATACTTGTCTTCGGTATGAATAGCATCTAGGTAACATTCTTCAGAGTCAAACTCCGGTTCCATCTCTATGCTCTCGTATTCTTCTTTCCATTCCCCTGCTTCTACTTCTTGAAGGACAACCATGTACAAATTTACATCATAGCCTTCTTTGTCTATGCATTTATTCATAGTTAGAACTTCCTCATTCACACATACATCTAAGGTTGCTAAGATTTCCATCCATCCATGCAGTTCAAATGTTTCATTAGGGAAGATTTGAGGCATATACATTGGGTCCTCTACAAGGCGATAGTTAGGATGTCCTACTGGCCACAACTGCCTTTTATGATCCTATTTCTTGGCTTCTTTGCACATCCATAAGTGGGGGTCCTCGTGCATCCATGATTGATCGCTTGTTCCAGTGCTATGAATAGATAGGTCATCTTCCTCCTTGTGTATGGGATTCCACTGTAGTGGTGGCACATCTCTATATGAAAATGTATGCAAGTTTATCTTGGTGGTATTTCCTTGATGTTGCAGGTATAATGAATCTCATCCCCAGTCTTGCACTATCCGCATTTGTCTCATGAAAGGTCGTCCTGATATCATTTCATAATTGTTAGCCTTTTCAAATTTACAGATGGCTAATGTGTGTTCAAATTCAACTCCACAGGTGGTTAATTTGATCTTTTCTAATATTCCTAAGGGTTTCTGCACATGACCGTCTGCTAATTGGAGCTTCATGCATGTGGGTCGTAAGGTAGGCTTTCCCCATTTCTCCCAAATCTCCTTGGTGGCAATTCCTACTCGTGCTCCTGTGTCTAGTATAGCCTTGGTCATGTACCCATTGTAAGTGACAGGTAGACATGTATTACCTTCGTCTCCTTCACTAAATTCTCCCACCTTATCTACTGAGATTTGTATCTTTGATGAGTTTTCTTTTCCCTTGTTTTCCTTTTCATCCTTCTCCTATCCTAATTCCAGTTGACTTGCTAATTGTTGTCATAATTACGGTTTAACACGGAGTAGTTCTTCCACAATCAGTTTGCATTGTACTTTTGTTCTTTTAAGTTCTGTTAGATTGTGTGAATGCTGATCTGAGCTTCCTTTTCCTTTTCCCTGTACTGTGGGTGCTCGGATTATCATAGATTCCTTTTCGTATTCTCCCATGTAATTTGGTAGGGTTGAAATGCTCTGAGCTTCTTCCCTATTTCAGTCTAGTCTTGATACTTCCTCATATACTTCTTCCATGTTGGGATTTGGTTGATAAACTTCCACATCTAATTCCTCAAAGGGAGGCTTAGTCACTCCATTCCTCTTCCATTGTTCTTCTCGGATTCTATTCCATCTTTTGGCCAGTCAACCTCTAAATCAGGTATTGTTGACATAGGTTCGTCCTGGGTTTTCACTCGCTCACATTTGTCATCCTTCTCTTTAGGTTCTTTATCCTTGGCTTTAACACACTCCTTGTATTGCTTCTCTGCTATCCTTGTCTCTGGAAGGACTAGGATAGTCTTTTCTAGGGTTGATTGTGCTATCTTTATAAGTTTCCTGCATATAGCAAGCCTCTCTTTTTCTAATTCTCCTTGTGGGTAAAGCTTTTTGTGTTGTTCCACATTCGGTACGTCCTTAATTCTAGCTTTGTATGCTTTTAACCACATGTCTAAATCGTCTGGTTTTGGGTCAGCTAGAATTGATCCTGGTTTCTCTGCCTCTCGGATAAGCGGTGGAATGGGAACTTCTTCCCGAATCTCTAGTTCTTTATGCTCCTTACTGCTTCTTGTGTGTTTCTTCTTTTCTTGACTTTTGTTTTTCATCCATTTTTCTTTGAGCTTCTCTCTTCTTTCCTTCCATTTTTGCGCTTTTATGTTCTGGGTATTCTCATGTGGGTCCTCTTAATCTTCCACTATTTGAATTTTGGGGTTTACGGTTCTATTGTTTTCTTGTTCCCGATCTGGTTGTTTTTCTTTTCGTTCCTTCGTTTGAGCTCGTGTAATGGCCTTTAAAGGCACGGTGTATTCCTTGTCACCTCTAGGTGCTTCTATCACTTCAATTACATTAATAGGTACGATGTCTTGGGCTTTAGTGGGATTCTTTGGGCAGTCTCTGAAAAGATGTTCCTTCCCACAATCATTGCAATACCCTTCCCAAGTTCTAAGAGGTGGTGGATTGTAAGGCCGAGTACAATCTCTAATAAAATGATCTCCTCCGCACCTATAACACGGTCCTCTCGGCACTAGAGGTCTAATGGATGGTCTCCCAGGTATGGGTGCCTTGGGTGCAGTGTACATTAAAGTAGCCACCTCTGTTCCATAGGCCTGGTCATAGCCTTCATATCCATAGTATGCTGGGTCATATGCTGGTTCATACTCAAACATATTGGTTTCATAGGGATAGTAATCTCCTTGGGATAGCTCGTATCCACGATTTTCTGATTCTACACTGGTCATCGTTGAGGCTGGTACTATGGCTCTTTCCAAGTTTTCTTTTGCTTGGGCATACTTCACAGATACCACATGTTGGGGCTGTGACAGTTGTGGTCCTAACACTGGTTGGGGTTGTGGATGTTGTGCTTGCTCGTATGGTCTTGGTGCTCTTGGTGGTGTTGGGTAGGGATTGTACCTGGGCATATCTCTACCTGGCTCTCTAGGTGGATATCCATATGGCCGATACTGAGGTGGTTGTAGAGGTCGTACCTGCCTATTGAATGGGCAGTTTTTCGTGGTGTGATTGGTGTATTTTTGTTCTATGTGGCAATACAAGTCTCAACTCCTTGATGGGGCTGTCTATTGTAAGGATATGTCTGCGGTACACCTATTCCTCCTCATACACACAAGTGAGTGGGGTGATCTCCTCCACATAGACTACATCTTCGTAACATAGGCACTCTTAAGGCTGGGTGTTGGTAATTTCTCTGCCCTTGGACTCCCAATTTCTTTGCCACCAGCTCCGCTAATTCCTCCACATTACTGGAGTTGGATGTAACAATCATTTTTTGCTGAGTGGGTCTCTCTGCTGCTGGACATCTATCAACATACTAATTGAATCTTCGGGCAACTGTTTTCACGGTTTCATTAGGGTTCTGTTTAAAACTATGGATTAAAGATGCACAATTGTGTTTAATCCCTCTCTTAGTGAATTCCCCAATGAATTCTTGAAAGAGTTGCTCCATATTTCCAAATTGGTTGGGGTCTAATGCTGGAACCAAGTCAGAGCCGTTCCTGTGAGGGTGAGTCCGAAAGACTCATACTGCACGAAGAAGTTGTCTACGTGTTCCACTCTTAGAACTTGTTTAAATTCAGCAATGTGGTCATAAGGTTCTCCCAATCCGTCATAATGATTCCTCATGCATTTGGCCACCTGAATAGGTCTCAACCTTCTCATTGGTTTTGGCTGTCTAGGCATTACAGGGAAGGCGGGAACCACTGGTCTAATTGGGGGTATTCCTGGCTGCAATCCTATTGGTGGTCGTGGCCTTACTGGTGGTCGGTATTGATTTCCTACTCTTGGGTGAGTCTGATTGTGTGGTTGCACTCCGAGAGTAGCAAATTGTACATGAGTTTGGTTCGGAACGCTCCGTTGGCTAGTTTGTCCCGACATTGTGTTCTCTACCTCCTATTGTGTTCCGAAGGGGTTCTGAGAGGTGGTTCCCTGTTCTCGTGGAGGGAATACAGGCAAACCCATATACTTTAATCGAGATCTGTCTATGGCATCAACAAGCCAATACCTTCTTTGGTTTTTGTCTAGGTATGTTACTCTAGACTCGTCTTCCGGATCCTTTAAGTCATAAAATGTCATCGGACTTTCTTCTCTTCCTTGGGCCGGTGAATCGGTTTGAAGTAACAAGCCCGAACCATGGATCAAATAGACTTCCAGTAAGTAGTCGTCTTGAGGTATCAAGTCCCCTCTCAAGACTCGCGTCACTTGGGACTTGCTTCTAGGGGTCATCACTAACTCCTCAGGGTTTGGTCTCCCTGAGTTTTCTTGTCCCACTAACTCTCCCCTCTCATTGATCAAATCAAGGTATTCAGTCACTATGTAGATGTGACCCAACTTGTCCATGTATGCTCCTCCTTCATACTTAACAGCCGGTCTGGGCACAATTGTTGCATCCATGGAAGTCACCATCCTAGCCACAAATCTGTTTAAACCATCCAGGTAGATGGGGATCTCCTGGACATTAGTAGAAACATACTGTAAAGAAGTGCGATACTCTCCTTCTACATTGGTCACGAAGTTTCTTCCGGGAGTGGGACCCTGCATGTCTTCTAAAGCCATGGGTATCTCTTCCTCTGAGTCACTAGAGGTGTCTGAATAGACAGAGCACCTGAGCAGCACTTCCAACGGAAGATATGACACTTCTTTGGCTACTTAGCACCCTTCCTGACCTCAAGTTCATTCAACCTCTTGGGGCTCTCTAGGTCTCTAAAACTCTCCCTAAGTGGCTCCTCGAATGCGTTAAATTTACCTTTTAAAATGCTCCAAAAGTTTTGGGCGATACCACTTTTGGCGATACTGCACCAGGCAATACTATACCACTTTTTGGACGATACGATACCAAAAAGAGTGACGATACGATACTGGAATTCCCCACGATATGATACTGGATGCTCTGCCGATACGATACCTCAAGTCTGGACGATACGATACCAAATCCAATCATGATACGATACTACTACTGAGCTCGATACGATACTGGACTTCTCACGATACGATACCAGTGCAGTTGGTGATACGATACCGCCAATTTGCACGATACGATACCTCCAAACTAGACAATATGATCTGGGGCTCACAATACGATACCAACTCTGAGGGTGATACGATACCAAAATCAGCCGCGATACGATACTGAAATTTGGCACGATACGACACCTGAGTTTTGCACGATATGATACTAGATTTGGGACGATATGATACTGAAATTTGGCATGATACGATACTAGCAAGTCACGCGATACGATACCAATGCAAGTGGCGATATGATACCACCAACTTGCACGATATGATACTAAAATGGTATCGCGATACGATATTGGGAAGTGAGACGATACGATAGCAAAAGTGGACCGCGATACGATACCACTTTGGTAAAGTGCGATCGCGATACCAACCAGGCGATACGATACCACAAGTGGTATCGCGATACCAAGGCTGGTAATCGACGATATGATACTTCGGTGAGTATCGCGATAGAAGGGAATTTTTGGTATCGTGATACAAAAAATCAACCGATCGCGATACTCAAGCCAAATTACCTCCAAATTCAATTTTTTTTTTTTCCCCTTGCTCTTCTCTCACCCCTGTTCACTCCTAACCTATTGTCTCATTCAAAGAAGTTCAAAAAACACTCTGTCCCACCCCACGATACCAGATGCACGTTTAATCACGTGTGAGTGCACTTCTATTGTGTTTTTGCTATTGGAATATTATGGGAGCTTGCCTCTGTGATGTCCTGCTTGTGCCTTGAGCTCACTAGCTAGCTTTGAAGGCCTGGAGAGTGTGATGCTACACAGACAATACAGATCGCTGCCTGGAGACGATACCACTTTCTGAGCAAATGAGAAATGAGCTAATTTTTTTTTGGTTTTTATACTTTTTGGTGACTGGAACGTAACTACACTAATTTGGCAATTTTTTTTGGAATTTTTCTTGGTGATCTTGGCTTACTCCTACTCCACTTCTCTTCTTAACTTAACCTTAACTCTTTCTTCTCTCCCTCTCTACTAACCCTAAACCTAAAAAATCATTACACACACCTCCGAGATGTGAAGTAACAAGTGCTGAAGTGGTTGACTACTTGCCATTGAACGAATTCACTTCTACAAGTACGATTTCATCAATCTCGAGCTATAACCATCACGAAGGCACCTTGGTTGAGTTGTTCCCCGGTAATGACGGCAAAAACGTGTGTACTTAAGTCAAGAAGTGTTAGGGACTTGTGCCAAAGAGACTAAATCTCATTTTCCACACAAGTGCATATAATGGGGAATTGACACACACTTATTTCTCAATCCGACGAACCAACCTAACCAAGCGTATGAGGACTTGTGCTCACATGATGGAAAATGAAGTGGTTCAGCTCACATGCATGAGAAAAGACTAACTTATCTCTCCAACTCACTTAACTACCGAAAGTGTATGTCACGATACCACTTACAGTAGTTTTCACTAAATCGAGGATTTCTCCCAGCTCCAAACTCTGAATACGGCCAATAGCGGGTTCTTTTGAAGCTCTCAATGAAACACATCTATTGGAGGTAGTCTCACTCAATTTTGACAACCGTGCTTCAAGTTACGACCAAAATAGTGAATAGTGAGAAGCACACTCACTCACTCCACAACTCGTACTAGCTCACACACACACTACAGTAGCTCAAAAACAGTTGGGAGGGGTAGACAACAGTCCTGCACACACATTCCAAGCATTACACACACACCAAAGATCATAGAGAAGGTAGAAATCTGCAAGAAAGAAGCAAATTCGAAATTCTCAAGCTCTTCTTCTTTACAATGGCAAAAAGTGCTTACAAAAAGTCATCAAGTGACTTATATACATGTGCCCTAAAAATGGTCCTTTCATACAAGAGGCCGACACTTTATTCACTAAAAGGTGAATTTCCTACTAATTTACAAGGAATATATTACAATGATCTGGGGTTATGCATCTAGAGGACTCCTCGTAGTGCATTTACATCGGAGAATATGTCACATAATGGCTAAGATACAAAAATAAAGTGTCCAAATCAGAAAAATTTTGGGGCCCATCTTTTTTTTGCCTTTTTCTCTTCTTAACTCTGCAACACATAACAACTCCCCCCTCAACGGATATGAATTGGATGCCAAGATAGTAGCCAATTCAACCATGGTACGAATGGTAGTCATGCATGAAGTAGGTGCAAAAGTTTCCTCATAGTCAATGCCATATTGTTGCGCATATCCTTTGGCAACCAATCTAGCTTTGCAGCGATCAATGCCACTATCAAACTTTCTCTTAATCTTGTAAAGCCACTTTGTACCAATGGCATTTTTTCCTTTTGGCAAGTCACATGACTCCCAAGTACCATTCCTATGTATGGAATCCATTTCTGATTGCATAGCACTCATCCATTATGGATCATCACATGCATCTTCAAAAGTAAGTGGCTCTTCATTACATGTTGTTGCAATAAGAGAATAATCCACGAAATTACTTAATGCATGATGAGAGCTTGATCTTGTTCTATCAAGTAAAGGTGTACTTGTTGGGGGATTCTTAGACAAGAAGGAGTTTGAGGGTTTGAAGGAGAAAAGGAAAAGACCAGAAGAGAAAATACACCTTGGAAGCTTCTGCCGATTGATTACAGTAAGACAATTACAATGTTTGAAGCACAATACAAGCCAATACTTTTGTGCACAAACACACAGAGTGCTCAATTACAAAATACCAAATATCCCAAAGTCTTCTTGCCGCCGGCCTCCTCTGCACCAGACCTCCACCTGCTTCAAGCTTATCCTTGTGCACACCTTGCACCAAGCTTCCACAAAGGGAGAGGAGTGAATACCTTCTGTCGGCACACGCACACTACAATGAGACCTTGAGATCCTTGGGGGAGTATAGCTTAGCACTCTCTCCACAAATCCTTAGTCACTCTCCATGCACCTTGCACTTCCTTTTTTCTGCGTCGCACACTAGTGACTCTTGCACTTCTCTCTCTTGCTTCACTTAGACTATGCTTCTCTTGCTTACTCTAAGATTGGTCCAAGAATAGACCTTGCCTTGATTTGAGTGTGTCGATCACGTACGCTCCTAACTGCAATGGTATCTTGGTGCTCACTTTGATGTCCCAAGATTGTCTTCACAAGTGGCAGCCAACGACTCACTGTTTTGTCCTGTAGTGACTTTAGACTAAAATCACATTTTTAATGGGGGGGCCATACTTTCACCTGTGCGTACGCTACCGCTTCACATCCCTTCACATTTTCCTTTTAAGTCTTCACTTTTGCACATAAGAGGGGGTTCACCTGAACCTTTCAAAACACTTTAAAACACACTTTGAACCTTAGAGAAATTAGAGAAAATACCTCTGCAACCTGCAACCCACTTTCTCCAATTTACCCTTTGTGCACCATTAATTGTGCACTACCTGTGCACTTTGACACCTGCACTTTAGCACTTTGACTTTGCACCTATTGACTTTGACCTTGACCTTGTTGACTTTGACCAATTGACTTTGACCTTTTGACTTTGAATGCAGTTGACTTTGACCAACATGACTTTTATGGGCTCAACAGTTGCCCACCACCTAATGTGCTCTCTGTCCCGAAGAGCTACAGCCAAAACTCTGAGCATATAGGACACCATGATAATGGAGCTGCAAAAACTTGAAGAGGACATCTGAGTAGCAACCAAATCCACCAAAAGCAGGATAGAACAAGAAGAACCAAAACTTGGAATTTGCCATGGAAAAGCAAAGGGTTGCAATGGGAGGGTATTAAGGAAGGGGTAGGGAGGGCGGAGGGTGCGGAGATGGATGGGGCAGGGAGGGTTAAGGATGTGGCTGGGCAGATTGGTAAAGGGAGGTATTGGGAGTAGGAATCAGGGGTCTGGAGGGGGCTAAAATGATCAAACTGGAGGGCTATAGAGGGTACGTATGGGAAACATAAAAACTTAATGGAAGATGAGGTGAGAATAGACCATATGGACAATGTGGTGAAATAAAAACATGTGATAAATGTGCTTCAAACATGTGGGTTTTGACCAAAAGTCAGAGAAAAAGTTGGAATTTGGGAAAATAAAGCCAAAAACTAAGTCCAAAGGTGCCAAAAACATGAAAATGACTCCATTTGTGCAAAAAATGGCCAACTGAGGCACGATCCAGAGCCAAAAGCTTTGAGCTAAAAAATAAAAAATAAATAAAAATAATAAAAATGACATGATATCTATACTAAAATTAAAAAAAATGTCTTCTCTTTTTTTTTTTTGGACGCTCATATCGAAAAAGAAAAAAAGAGAAAGAAAGTAAATAAATAAATAAAATAAAATAAAAAAATATTAATAATAAAATAAAATAAATAAATAAATAAATAATAAAATAATAAAATAAACAAAAAAACAAAAAAATAAAAATTAAATGGGGGGGCTGTCAGAACCGGGGGCGGGGTGGGGGATTTTTTTTTTTGTGGCAAAAAGCAAGAAAACGCCCTGGGGGGCTTTTTTTTTTTGAAAAATAACCCAAAAATAGAGAAAAATGAAGGAAAAATAAAAAAAAAAGCCTAAAAATGGCCAAAAAATTCTGAAAAATTTCTCATGAAATTTTCCACAGGGCTAGGCCCAATTTCTTTCATCAAACCACAGAGAGCCTCCTTTTATTCCTCCTATTTGGCAAGAAAATGACATCGGACAGGGATAAAAAATGCTAGAAAAATGCTAAAATTGCTAGAAAAATTTCCAAAAATACCCAAAAGTTTTACTTTTGCAGAGGTTATGAAATGCCTTCTAGGTTTGCTAAAAACACTAGGAACAATAAGGAAATTGATAAAGAAAACTACTAAAACTGAGCAAAATGAGATGAGAAAGCTATGTACAACCTGGACAGATTTTGCAGTTCCAGGTGATCCATACTTCTTCAAGTGTGTTGATGATAGGCCTTGAGCCTTGAGATGTTGACCAGTGGCAATGCCTCTCCTTTCAGCGTCTCTAACTCCACAACACCCCAATTTAGCATTGTTTTGACTCTATAAGGTCCTTCCCAATGTGGAAGCCATTTTCCTCTCAGTTGTGTATGAAGATGAGGTCTATGGAGAAGAACTAACATGCCTGGTTCAATGTTGTTGTTCCACAGATGTCGATCATGTGCCTCCTTCCTCTTCATCTGAGTCTCTATCAATTGTTTTGTTGCAGTAGACGAATCTCCTTCACTTTATGTAGTGCTCCGAGCCTCTGAGAGACATCACAATCTTTCTTGCCCTGCATGAATGCTATCTTAGATGATCCATGTAAAAATTCAAAGGGCTCAATGGGCAATATACCATAAACCAGTTGGAATGGAGAATATCCTGTGGCCTCTTTGTAGGCTAACCTGTATGCCCATAGGGTACCTTGATAAGCAATGCCCTAGGAAGTGGGCTGTAATATACACTCCTTTCTTAACATTGAGATTAAAACCTTATTTGTCGATTCAGCCTGTCCATTGGCTCTTGGATAGTAAGCACAGGAGGTCCTATGTAGAATTCTATACCTGTTGAAAATTTCGTGCAGGACTTTATTGACAAAATGGGTATCTGTACAAATTTCAAGTGGACATCCAAACCTGCAAATGATGCTACTATAAATGAAATCAGCAACAGTTTGGGCAGTGAAGTCGGGGGAGGCAATAGCTTCAGCCCACTTTGTCGCATAATTTGTAGCTATCAAGAGATATTTCTCTCTTTTTGGAATTGCAGGAGGGTAGATGGGCCCTACAAAATCTAGCCCCCACTTCTCAAATGGTTGCCAGGAAGTGGAAACAATCAAGGGGTTATGCCTTTGCTTTGTTGGCTTAGGTCCACACCTCTGGCAAACGTCACATGCCTTTCCCCATTCATCTGCATCCTTAAATAGTGTAGGCCACCATAGACCAGCATCCAGTATCCTCTGACTCATAATATGCCCTGGAAGGTGCCCACCACATGTTCCTTCATGTGCAGAGTGAAGGACTTCCCTCACTTCTTCTTCTTCCAAACACATCCTAAACCTGTCATCCTTGCCCTGTCTATATAATTTATCTTCAATGAAGGTATATGGTCTACTCTTGATTAACAGTCTCTTCCTTTGCATAGCACTAGCCTTTTCTAGATACAACCCAGTAGTAATGAAATTCTTGATATCATAATACCAACCTTGAGCTTGTACAACAAACAGATGAGCATCTAGAAAATCATCATTGATTCCACTAGCTTGATTCATCATATTGATTCTGGATAGGTGATCCGCCATAACATTATCTTTACCTGGTCTGTGGACTACAGAAAAATCAAACTCTTGGAACAACAATAACCACCTCCATATTCTACCAGTGGCTTGTGGTTTGTTGAGCAAGTATTTTAGTGGTTGGTGATCTGTTATAATAATAAATTTTACTCCCAGTAAGTAATGACGGAATTTTTGGACAGCAAAAACCATTGCTAGGGCTTCCCTTTCTGTAGTACTGTAATTCCTTTCAGCCTTGGTCAAGATTCTATTGGCATATTGAATTGGTCTGTCCACTTTAAATTCTTCACTGGGTTGGGTCAAAACTGCCCCCACTGCATAGGCACTGGCATCTACATGTATATGAAAGATTTTTGACCACTCAGGTGTGATCAAAATAGGAGCAGACACTAACCTTGACCGTAATGTTTGATATGCTTTTTCCTCCTCTTCTTCCCATTTAAAAGGTACTTCTTTACCTGTAAGTCTAGCCAGTGGTTTGGCTATCTCTGCATACATTTTTATAAACCTTCTATGGTATCCAGTATGCCCCAAGAAACTCTGAATCTCTTTAGGAGATTTAGGTTTAGGCAACTTTAATATAGAAATGATTTTGTCAGGATCTGGGGCCATACCTTTAGCCGACACCACATGTCCTAAGAGAGTTCCTTCTGTCACAAGGAAATGACATTTGTTTGGTTTGAGTTTTAGCTTAGTCTCCCTGCATCTCTTGAAAACATTCTGCAACTGCCTCAAGTGATGGTCCAAACAATCTAGAGGAGTTTCTTTGTGAGAACCTGAAAACGAAGAGAAGTCATCCATGAAGATTCTAAGTTATTCCAGCAATAGGGGGCCAAAAATGAGATTGACCGTTCTGTTAAAGGTGGCTGGAGCATTTCTGAGCCCAAACGGCATTTTTACATACACATATGTTCCCCAAGGTGTGATAAAAGCAATCTTTTCACGATCCTCTGGGTGTATTGATATTTGATTATAGCCACTAAATCCATCCATAAAGCTATATAATGCATGCCCAGCCACTTCTTCAATGACCTACTCTGCAAAAGGCATTGGGAAACCATCTGGAATGGTCACCTTGTTGAGTGCTCTAAAGTCAACACAAATTCTGATTTTATTAGTATTCTTCTTTGGTACTATAACCATAGGTGAGAGCCACTCTGAGTGTTCTACAGGAATGATGATTCCTACATCCTCCATCTTCTGTATTGCCACATAGACAGCTTCAGCATATTTTGGATTAAGTCTATAACTCTTCCCTCTTATGGGTTTGGCTCCATCAACCAGAGGGATTCTGTGCTCTCCATAAGTTGTAGGCACTCCTTCTAAGTCTTTATAATGCCATGCAAAAACATCTGTATAATGGGTCAAGAATGATTTTACCTTTTCAAGGAGCCCTGGGTGGCTCCACAACCAAGTGGCCACCAAAACTGGTTGATTATTGTCTTGAGTGCCTACTTGTATTTCTTTGACAGGATTTCTCTCCACCATATTATCTTTGTGCTCATCTTCTTCCTTGTCTTCTTCTACTAGCTTTTCGTGCATTGCTTCATAAGCAGGTGTATTTTGGATTTCAATGTGTTCCTCCTTGTCCTGCATCCATCCTGCAGGGATTTCTTGAATCGGGAAAGAACACTCTTCACTAGAATCTTTTACCTTGCCTTTAGCTTTAGTAACTTCCTTATCTGTGGTTGTCATATCCTCCTTCAAGTTGTATTTGAGGGGTGTCTTCCTGCCCCTTCTGTGGTCTGTGATGGGCTCTCCCAATCCATCAACCTGGACTTTCTCCTTATCTTCATCATAACCTTCAGTCGTGCAAGAATTATTAAGAAAAATTCCAAAACAAGAGGAAGAGTTGCCTGCTTGGAGCCAATTTAGAATATCCTCTTCTTCCTCAAAATCTATTTGGGGTTGATCCTCCGATTCTGTTTCCATGCATATGCCAACTGTTTGCATCATGCTAGTGTTTCCTTGATTATCTGGGCCCTCTTCTAAATGAATCTGTGTCAGCTCTTGCCCTTTCTTTTGTACCCACATAGTGTCCTTGCCCCAATCATGAATGACACTTGCATGCCTCAGCCATGGTCGTCCAATTAAGAGGGGAAATCCTCCTTCAACCTGGGGCAATCTTAAAACCACAAAATCCAGAATGAATAGATTACTTTGTACTTCAAGTGGAACTTTTGGGATCACTCCCAAGGGCCTTACTTTGCTCTGATCTGCCAAAGTAACAGTGAAATTTGTAGGCCTTGAAGGGTGGAGTCCAATCTTTTCCATTGTATGTTTAGGCATCAAGTTAATGCCAGAACCACCATCCACAATAACTCCTTGAAATTCATGACCTTTGATAGATACTGTCAGCCGAGGACTTTTATAATCTGTAAGGGGTGCTTCCCCTACAATTTTTTCTTTATGTAAAACAACAGTCTTTGCCACCAAACTTGTAGTGGAAGCTTCATCAATTATCTGCAATAACTCTGACCTGAATTTCCCATCCATCTTTATTAAATAAAAAATAGTAACCTCCTTTTTCATGGACTTGAGTAGTTTTGAAGCCTCTGATTCCTTGAGAGCATGGGCTCCAGTTGACTTATCAAACTCCTCATGAGCCCTGTTGAAGGCATGCCCAATGTCATCACTGGTGTATATGAGATCTCCTTTTTGACTTGTATCTGCACCTGTGGCGACTTTATCTTCAAATGGTTCTCTATTTTGATTCCATTCCTTAATCTTTGACCCTTGTCCTATGTCTGCTTGAGCCTTCCCCTTGCTTCTTGTCTGCACAGTCAAAGATTCTATTTCTTCTAATTGCACCACCCTGGTAGATGGTGATGGCTCATTGACTAGATCACACACTTCTTCTTTGTGCACCAAAATCATTTGAATATGAGGCCCGGATGAAGAGGCTTGATTCTTAGGACAACAATTTGTATAATGGTCTCTTGCCTCAGGGCAGTTCCTACAAGGAGGGGCATTTTCTGGTAGGGTGCACCTACTTTGATAGTGCCCGCATTCTCCACATCTAAAACAGATGATTGGCCTCCTAGGCCCATTTCCAAAGTTATTCCTCTGTCTAGGATTATAGTTGTTACCTTGATTTGGTGCAACAGCCATCACATTTGCTGGTGTTGGGGGTCCTCCTTGTGTCCAGTATGTCGTTGTAGGCATTCCTCTTGATTGGCATTCATGGGCCTCATGGCCAACTTTCCTGCATAATTGACAAGTCACACTTAACGGAGGACATTCACTTACTATGTGACCTTGCTTGCTGCACATGGAACACCAAAGCCCACTCTTGATGCCACCTCCTTTGAGCTCCTGCAACTCCTTTCGCAGCTGAGCCAATTCCTCTGCCTGGGCCTCCTCCTCCTTTTGGAGCTTTAGTGCTTCAATCGCCCTTCTCAACTGAGCAACAACATTCTCCTCCTCTTTGTAGGGCTTATTTCTTTTTAAGCCCTCCAACTCCTTCCTTAGCTGGATCACTGGATCCTCCATTTTTGTACCATATGTTGGTTGGGAAGAAGTTGCTCCATACTGGTATATTATCTGCTCCAAGCGTGTGGCTGTGTTGATGAACTCCTCTATGGAGGCTGTAGGTAACACTAATTCCTTTATTTTGCATTGGGTGGCCACTGGTAGGGGCTTAGCTAACCACTTCTTGACAAAAAAATCGTGTGGTGGATCTGGCAATTCAGCCATTAGTGCTTTGGCCCTAGTCACAAACTTTGGGAACTTTTCTCCTGGATCCAATCTCAAATTTTCTAGTTCTTCTATGATAATCTCCGCAATGTTGCCATGCTGGAACTGATTCTTAAATGCATCTTTCATCACATCCCAAGTGGTAAAATGGTTTTCAGCAAACTGGCTGAACCACTTATCTGCTAATCCCTCTAATGTGGCAGGGAAGAGAATAAAAAAGGCATCCTCCCTACCCATTAAGCCTCTATTCTTACATAGTGCCAAAAACCTTCTAATGTGTTCATCCGGATCCTCCTGAGCTAAGCCTTTGAAAGAACGAAACTTTATATTTAATCTAGAGAGTAAAGTTTCCAAGTCTACCTGACCCGCCATGCTCTTTACTGATGAGGTTGAAGAGAGTGGACTTGAGGACCTTCTAACAACCTTCCTTCTTGTCTGCATGCAGGTAACCCTCAATGTTTGGGACCAGGTTGCAGTCATGAGCTTCTCATAGCCCACTTAATATTAGACACTTGATAAGAATATTTACCTTTTGTTTGATGAAGTAGCACTGTAGACACGTGACCTCTGCTATACTTTGCACTTGGTTTCTCCTAAGCTCAAATCTCCTTGGAAGTCCCACCGGGCGTGCCAAATTTTGTTGGGAGATTCTTAGACAAGAAGGAGTTTGAGGGTTTGTAGGAGAAAAGGAAAAGACCAAAAGAAAAAATACACCTTGGAAGCTTTTGCCGATTGATTACAGTAAGACAATTACAATGTTTGAAGCACAATACAAGCCAATACTTCTGTGCACAAACACACAGAGTGCTCAATTACAAAATACCAAATATCCCAAAGTCTTCTTGCCGCCGGCCTCCTCTGCACCAGACCTCCACCTGCTTCAAGCTTATCCTTGTGCACACCTTGCACCAAGCTTCCACAAAGGGGGAGGAGTGAATACCTTCTGTCGGCATGCGCACACTGCAATGAGACCTTGAGATCCTTGGGGGAGTATAGCTTAGCACTCTCTGCACAAATCCTTAGTCACTCTCCATGCACCTTGCACTTCCACTTCTCTGCGTCGCACACTAGTGACTCTTGCACTTCTCTCTCTTGCTTCACTTAGACTATGCTTCTCTTGCTTACTCTAAGATTGGTCCAAGAATAGACCTTGCCTTGATTTGAGTGTGTCGATCACGAACGCTCCTAACTGCAATGGTATCTTGGTGCTCACTTTGATGTCCCAAAATTGTCTTCACAAGTGGCAGCCAATGACTCACTGTTTTGTCCTGTAGTGACTTTAGACTAAAATCAAATTTTTAATGGGGGGCCATACTTTCACCTGTGCGTACACTATTGCTTCACATACCTTCACATTTTCCTTTTAAGTCTTCACTTTTGCACATAAGAGGGGGTTCACCTGAACCTTTCAAAACACTTTAAAACACACTTTGAACCTTAGGGAAATTAGAGAAAATACCTCTGCAACCTGCAACCCACTTTCTCCAATTTACCCTTTGTGGACCATTAATTGTGCACTATCTGTGCACTTTGACACCTGCACTTTAGCACTTTGACTTTGCACCTATTGACTTTGACCTTGACCTTGTTGACTTTGACCAATTGACTTTGACCTTTTGACTTTGACTGCAGTTGACTTTGACCAACATGACTTTTATGGGCTCAACGGTACTCAATTTGTTGTCCTACAAAGTTTGTTTTAGCCACTTTGGCATAGTTTGTGCACTCTTTATAGACATATGTTCATTATGCAATACATCATCAACATGTATATCATGCGTGGGATGATTTTCATGCTCATTTTCAGCCATATTTTGATGCAAATGTTCAACCATATGTAGCTGGAAATTTCCAATAGTTTTGACAATTTTTGGCTGGAACTTTTCAGCCATGTTTGACTAGAAGTTCTTTGCATTTTCAACCCTATTTGGCTGAATTTTTTTAGCCATTTGAGCCTTAGTTGGCTGATATACATGGCCATAGTCAAGCACACCATTTTGGAACAAAGGCATGAGTGTATCAAACACATCCTATGAGCTAACTATTGGTTATTTTTTGCATTCAAGAAGAGGAACAACTAAATTTTCAGCAAATACCACATCTCGACTCATAATAATTGTGTTTTTCAATGGATGGTACAAATGATATCCCTTACTTTCAACACTATAACCAACAAATATACATTTCTTTGCCTTTTCATCAAGTTTGTGACGTTGTTGTGACGGCACAAGAGGATATGCCAAACAACCAAACACACACATATGACTAACCATAGGCTTATGATCATTCCAAGCCTCATAAGAAGTGATGAATCTCAATGCTTTTGTAGGGTAGCGATTCAACACATATTTGCACACATGAGCACTTCCATCTAAAACTTATCAAGAAGATGCTTTCCTCTAACCATAAATTGTACCATTTTAAATAGAGTTCTATTTTTACACTCAGCAACATCATTTTGTTGAGGTGTATATGGCTACATTGGTGTGAGATACCTCTTTCATGAAGAAAAGCATTAAACTCATGTGACATGTATTCACCACCACAATCCGTGCATAGAGTCAAAAGCTTGTTTGAAGAAAAATTTTCAGCCATAGCTAAAAATGCTTTGAAGCGAGAAAATACCTCATTCTTTGCTTTCATAGGATACACCCATGTATGGGGAGTAGCATCATCAATGAAGGTAACAAAATATACATGCTTCCCAAAAGATGGATTCTTGATGGGACCACATACATCACTATGAACAAGCTGTAATTTTCTTGTAGTGTGCGTATGACTATCTTTTGGAAAAGAAGCACGATACATCTTTCCAAGAATGCAACCTTCACATGCATGCTTTTCAATGGACTCAAGTGTTGGCAAACCAATAACCATGCCCTTCCTTTGCAAGTAAAGCAAACAGTTGAAGTTCAAGTGACCCAAAACGAGCATGCCAAAGCTCCATTTCAGCCATGGAAGAAGTATGAGCAAACAAGGCATTCGAGGCAGCCCTCTTGTATGTATCCATGCAATACAAACCATTACATGATGTACCAGAAATAATGATAATATCACCATTGCTGAAATCATGAACCATGCACTTACCATCAACAAAATGTACATGAAGTCCAACTTTGGCAATCAACAGAATTGAAATCAAGTTCTTCTTGATATCGGGTACATATGATGCATTTTTCAAGAGAATCACACCTCCATTTGCAGCCGTAAGCTCAGTTTTTCCAACTCCAATGATAGGATAAGAGGCATTGTTTGCACACATCACATGTCCTCCTTTAGGTGCATCTTTCAAAGATGGAAAAAACCTTTTGCATGAAGTTATGTGCTTTGAAGCACCACTATCAAAGAAGCAATCCGAATCAGCCTCACTCACAATCATACATTTAGAATGCAAAGATGCATCATGTGAAATGTAACAACACATGCCCAAAAATCTTGAGCCATGTTAGCTTCAACATTCTTTGCATTTGCTGAACTTTCAGCAATAGACATTTCAGATTCCTTTTTCTTTTCATTTCACTTAGCAAGATTTCTACACTCATCAATAGTATGACCAGCCTTTTGGCAATATTTTCATATCTTCTTCTTTTGCAAATCAACATCATTAGAGGAATGAGCGGAAGAGGAAGCTTGAGGCTTTGGTTTTGAGGAACCTAAAGTTGAACCATACTTACTTTTCCCCTTTTGTGAGATAGCAAGTGCTTGTGTTTCCTCAATCAAAACACTCCTATTCACTCTAGATTGCTCTTGTTGCAAAAAAAGAGACACAATTTTATTATGATTCCCTTTTGCAACTAGACAAAGTGTAGTAGCAAAGCTTTGAAAAGATTCTGGTAATCCTTTCAACAATGTAGAAATGAGTGATGCATCCGGAATAATCTCATCTATGTTTGCCAATTGCTCTTTCAAGTCTTTGATGTGTCTCACATACACATCCACCAAATCATTTTCAGCCATAGATACATCCTCAAGTTGCTTCCTCAAGTATGCAACAGGTGCTTCATTATGCACGGCATACAAAGAAGTAAGAGTGTCCCATGCCCGTCTTGATGTAGAACATGATCGAATGTGTGGAACTATATGACGCTTCACAAAAAGTGCAATCAAGGCATGAGATTGAGAATCTTTTCCATCCCATCTAAGCTGCTCTTATGTAGGTGGAGAAGGAGTAACCACTATATTTGAATAAGAAGCTCCATCTCTGACCGTAGACTGTGAAGTAGAAGAACCTGCGGGTCTTCAATCTACATCTGCCACTATGTTCCAAAGTTGTTTTGCAACAAGAACATTCTTCATCATGTAAGACCACATTGGATAGTTGGTCCCATCAAGCTTATCTTCAGCTTGAAGCATGCCAAACAAATCATTGCTGCCCCCCATTTCACTAAAGAACAAGAATGTGACTAAATCTTCACTTCGACGAAAGCTATAATGAATGCTGAAATTCTAGCTCACAAACCATCACTCTGATGGAAATTCTGACTACATGAATGGCTTTGAAATGGGGGTGCAACTATAGTGCAGCTACTAGAAATGTTTCTTGGCTGCTGAAATTCACCATTCTATGCTCCAAAGTTGATTTGCCCTCTTAAAAGTGTGTGCATGCTACAACACAAAAAATCAAAACTTGAGAAGGAGCTTAACCTGCTCTGACACCATTGTTGGGTGTGTATAGAAGTGCAAGAGACACACGAGAAGCACACACAAGGAGCACAAATGCAGCAAGACAAACGGAGAAGACGGATGGCTGGAATAACTCTCTCTATTGATGATGAACTAAACTGAAGTAAGAGCTGAATAATATCCCTAAGTACAGAGTACCACCATATATGAGTGTATCAAGTATGTGGTAACATGGGGAAAAAAACTCTAGCCAATAGTAGAGTAAAAAGTTCCCATGTATAGGGAAAAGGTTTACATCAAAGCTACTCAAGGAACACATAAGTGTAACACATCTTTTGCATCAAATTGCTATGCTATGGTTGCCTCTAGTCTCTATGATGAGAATGGGCCTGTTTCCTTTGATGAAGCATAAAATTCAGAAAATTTGATGGCTACTATGGAATCTGAATATGATGCTATAATGAAAAATGGTACCTGGCCTTTATGTGACTTACCCCCTGGCAAGAAGGCCAGTGCCACTAAGTGGGTATGCAATCTTAAGCATAAGCCTGATAGAATAATTGACAGGTATAAGGCTACGCTTTGTTGCAAAGGGTTATGCTCAAGAAAGAGGCATTGATTTTGATGAGACCTTTGCTCCTACTTTCCAAATGACTACTGTTCGTAGCATTTGTGCACTTGCAGTTGATCATGGTTGGACTGTACATTAGTTGGACATCAAAACTGCATTTCTGAATGGTGATTTGCATCAAGAAGTGTATGTTTTTCAACCCTGTGTCTTTGTGCATAAAGGGCATGAAAACTAGGTGTGCAGGTTAAATTGCTTGGTAGCTCATGTATCTCTTGGTTGAGCAAGAAGCAACATACTGTCGCCACTTGTAGTTGTGAGATTGAGTATAGGAAGCTTTTACAGTGATTGTTGAGTGTGTGTGGCTCAAATGTCTTATGGCTGATTTGGGTGTTGGTCAGTCTTCTACCACCACCATCTTCACTGATAGTTATAGTGCATTGGCACTTGCGAGGAACCTTGTGTTCCATGCTCACACTAAGCACATTGAGGTGCATTATCATTATGTCACGCAGAGGTTCTCTATTGAAGAGATCAACTTGGAATATGTGCCCAGGTAGGAGAACATTGCAGACCTTTTCACGAAGGCTCTACCTAGGGAGAAGTTTGAAGCTTTGTGCAAAGCTTTGGGCTTACTTCCATTTGTGGATTGATTCCACATAGCTTGGCACTTCCTTATACATGAGTGCCAGATCCTTGTTCACCACATCACTCTTAGGGGGGATTTGTTGATATATTTATGTAGTGATGTATGTGAACACACTAGGACAACTGGGGCACTTTTTTCCCTCTTTAGGAGGTTTTTTCCCCCCGCTTGTATATATGCCTATTTTCCTAATGGGTTACTTATCTGTGTACATTCTACTGGTAATACATTCAGTATTGTGTGTTGTGCTCCAAGATTCTTCTTCTTCCTTGTGTTGTTCGCGTGCTTTAGTAGACCTCAAACTCGAACAAGCTAAACAACCAAACACATTGCAATGTCCAAGACTAGGTTTTCTTCCATGCAATGCTTCATAAGGAGTCATACCTTGAAGTGATTTGGATGGTAGTCTATTGACAAGGTACACAACAGTTGAAATAGCCTCTGCCCATAGATAATGTGGCAACCTCTTCTCTTCAAGCATTGTTTTGGCTCATCCAAACAAAGTCTTGTTTCTCCTCTCTTCAATTCCATTCAGCTAAGGAGAGTACATGGTAGTCACTTCCCTTTTTATACCTTTAACTAGAAAGAACTCATCAAAATCTTTGGAGAAGTATTCTCCCCCTCCATCAGATCAAAGCTTCTTGAGTGATCTACATGCATGATTCTCCACATATGTTTAATACTTTTTGATGCAATCAAACACTTCATTCTTACTTTTGATAAAGTACAAAATAGTCCATCTACTATTCTTATCAATAAATTAGACGTAATACCTTGATCCTACCAATGAAGGTTCTTGAATTGGCCCCCATACATCTGTATGTACTAAGTCCAATAAGTCGTTATGGATGTAGCCTTTGTGGTTGAATGGTTGCCTTTGTGTCTTCCCAATCTGACATGCATTGCTTATGTTGATCATGTGTTACTTTGATATGTTTGGCAGCCCTAGAACACTTTGATCCATGCATATATCCTTTAAGGTTCTTTCATTCACATGAGCAAGTCTCTTATGCTACACTTCAAGCTCACTTAGGGTTTGAGACCCAAAGTTGAATAGAGGTATGTTCCTGGTTTCTCCTAGTTCAAAATTAAAGAGCCTACCATGCTTCTCACCTCTGGCTATATTCTTGAAGCCTTAACATGGATCTTCGACAAAATCTCCATGTTGAGTGAACCTAATTTGCAAGCCTTTTTCAACTATTTTTGGCCTACAGTTATTAGGTTTTTAGTAATAGTGGATACATAGAGAACCTTGGTCAGAATGTTTGTCCTATCATTGGAAGTTTTGACATTACCAATCCTCCACATTGTGCTTAGTATCATCCCTTGTTTGTACTTCGTGTCTATGCTTTGGACTTTCGAAGTTAAGTAGAAGAGAAATGTTGCCTGCAACATGATTTGAAGATCGTGAATCTATGTAGAATAAATGATAATCTTCTTTACCTTCCTTATGGCTTAGATTAATAAAAAGCAACGAGTCTTCATGTTGTTGATCTTCAGAATAACTATTGTAGTCCCTTCTGTTATGCGCTCTATTGTTATTGTTGAAGTTGTGTCCACCTCTGCCTCTATTGCTACCATATCCACCTCTTCCACTTCCTTTTTGGGTTGTCCCTTTGAACCAACCATTTTGAGTGGTGTGGTTGGTCTTATCATGGATGGCACAAGGTTGAACATTCTAACCTTTGGTTTTGTCATGCTTTGGTCCTTTATTCCTACCTTTCCACTTGCTCTTGTTGATATATTTAGGTAGTGATGTGTGTGAATACACTAGGACCACCGGGGCACTTTTTTCCCTCTTTAGGAGGTTTTTTTCCCCTAGCTTGTATATACGCCTATTGCCCTGATGGGCTACTTAATCTTTGTACATTCTCTAGTAATACATTCAGTTTTGTGTGTTGTGCTCCAAGCTTCTTCTCCTTCCTTGTGTTGTTCGCATGCTTCCGCAGATGTCTATCTCCAACAATTGGTATCAGAGCAGGTTGTCGCTTCATCTAGGGCGCCATCGATACTCCTCCGATTGCAGCCTCAGAATTGCAAGAATTTTGGTGAGCCTACTCAACGTGTTTTTGAGATCAAAACAACTTTGCTATGTGGTGCCGAAATCACAATCTCAGCTCGTTTCGGCCTTCGAATGCACTATCATAGTGCTTGTAAAGGCTATTTCATCTTTTTTTGCCATATGTATATACCAATTTCTGTTCGCCAATATAAGCGTCTCGAAGTCTGCTACATGTCTAGCAGAATTCGTTTGGGCAGTTCCATTCAAATTTTTGAGATACACTCAATTTTTTGCATCAAGGTATTTTAGTCACCGGCCATGGCTGAAAGTAGTGATGCATTCCGTATGTTGGCTGTTGAGGATAAGTTGGATGGTACCAACTACCCGTTATGGGCTTATATGATGCGACATGTATTGGTTACAAAAGGACTATGGAACATTGTGCAGGGTGTTGGAAAACGTCCTATCACACCTGTAACTGTTACAACTGCAAGTACAAAAGCTGTGCAGCATATGTACTGAATAGGTGTCCCACTAAAGTGCTGCAGTCTATCACTCCATATGAGGCTTGGCATGATCACAAGCCATCTATTGCTCATCTGCGTGTTTTTGGTTGTTTGGCGTATGCATTAGTGCCTGAACAACATCATAGAACATTGGATGATAAAGTAGTAAAATGTATTTTTGTTGGGTACAGTTCTGAAAGTAAAGGCTATCGTCTGTATCATCCATAGACTAAATGCATTCTGGTTAGCCGTGATGTTGTTTTTGTGGAAGATGCTATTCAGCCATTGCTTTCATGTACTAAGGAGACATCTGTTAGCTCCAAAGACATGTATGATACTTTGCTGCCTCTTTTCATAGGTGAAGAGTCTAGTGTTGGTCCCAATGAGGCAACTTCTCAACCTTTGTAGGTTTCATGTGATGATGCAGATCATTCCATTTCTAATGCACATTTACATCATGCACTAGTGGATGAGAGAGCTGATATTGAGTATGCAAAAACTATGCCAAAATGGCTGGTGCAGACTTTGTGTGACAACAAATTAGATGCACCTATATCATATCATATTTGTTCAGGCTCTCATAGTGCCTCTTTTGCAGCAGATTGCTATGCTATGGCTGCATCTAGTTTCTGTGATGAGAATGAGCTTGTTTTGTTTGATGAAGCATAAAATTTAGAAAATTGGATGGCTGCTATGGAATCTGAATATGATATTATAATGAAGAATGGTACTTGGTCTTTATGTGACTTGCCTCCTAGCAAGAAGGCCATTGGGACTAAGTGGGTATACAAGCTGAAGTGTAAGCCTGATGGTATAGTTGACATGTATAAGGCTAGACTTGTTGCAAAGGGTTATGCACAGGAAAGAGGCATTGATTTTGATGAGACCTTTGCACCTACTTGCCGAATGACTACTTTTCCTAGCATCTATGCACTTGCAGCTTATCATGGTTGGAATGTACATCAGTTGGACATTAAAACAACATTTCTGAATGGTGGCTTGCATGAAGAAGTGTATGTTTTTCAGCCCCGTGGCTTTGTGCAGAAAGGGCATGAAAACCAGGTGTGCAGGTTAAAGAATGCATTATATGGTTTAAAGCAAGCACCATGTGCTTGGTATGAGAAGATACATGCCTATCTGATTGCACATGGTTTTGAGAATAGTCTGAAAGAACTTGGAGAAGCTTGTAGAAGGTAGAAAAGTGCGTTTCTTAGCGACGAAGTTTGGTCAAGCCAACTGGCACAAGACCAACCCTTGAGCTTATGGAGACTCAAATAGACCTTATAGGCATGCAATAAGTGCAAAGAAACACACTATGTACTTTGGAGCATCAAGAAGAATGAGTCGATACAAAACAGATAGGTTCGCGGGTCGACTAGCTCAAAAACTTACTATCTATGGAAGAGAGACAATGAACTTCAAATGCCCATAGCGACCAGCGTGATTACAATTAGAAGAAATCCTTTTATGGGAGTGCTAAAAATAGGGTTTAGTGTATGGAATGCACAAACTTATAAGGAATAAGCAAAATATGCTATAGGAATGAATGCGACATTCACCGGTGGTACTTCCTATTTTTCAGGAATACGTAGAGATTGACCCCGAGACAGAACAACTAAGATTTCTCCAAATCTACAGAACCAAATGCTTTGAGAATTTACAGGAATAGAGTAGACACTAATACCTTTCCAATGAGCCATCTTGCACTCAATTTGGAGCTCTAGAGAGAGAGCAGCAGCCTCTGCAAAATTACTGTTAGCGAAGAAGATGATGCAGAGAATTGGAGCAAGACAATGATGGTCACAAGTGTATGTATATTGCTTCCATGTAATGTACAAGTGATTTAAAGTCTTTATATAGACTCTCGGAGTGTTCCAAGACTTCTACAAGTGAAATTTGAATTCAAATGAAGGTGGGAATTGTTGTTGGAGGGAATCAATTCACTTCCCTACAATCTAGGAAAAGTGAAGATCTAGTTTGATCTACTTTTAGGTGATTGATTGCTTGATTGAATGCAACTTCAACCACCACAAATTCGTGGGATTTGGGCTCTATCTTTCTACCTTTAAATGTGTAAAGCTCAAGGCTTTTACAAAAGTAAATGAACCATCAAAAATCTCTCAAAAAATACAATAAATGAGCATAAGAAAAAAAACTCTCCAACGGATATTCTTTCGATGTAGATCAAATCCACCTCAAGCATAGTGTAAGCTTGATGTTCCAACAGCTCCCCCTCAAGCTAAAGTATGCTTGAGTCTTCATTCTCTAATAGGTTGAATACCTACCATAGCTTTGAATCACAAAGCTTTATTCCATCAAGTGCCTTTGTTATCATTTCTGCTACTTGCTTTTCAGTTGGAACAAAAGAAATGTCAATCTCCTTTGCCATGAGCTTCTCCCTGATGAAGTGGTAATGGACTTCTATGTGCTTGGTTCTCGCATGGAAAATAGGATTTGCTGCTAGATGCATGGAACTTACATTATCTCCAAATATGTGAGGTTTGGAATTGACTAGTCCCAATTATGTATACAATGCTTTTAACCATATTGCCTCTTGAGTTGCTATGGTCAAGTCTGTGTACTCTGCTTCAGTTGAAGATAAAACAACTGTTGGTTGCTTCTTCGAACTCCATGAAACTAGCTTCGAACCTGCAAATGCTAAGTAACCAGATGTACTTTTTCGATCATCCTTAGCTCCTGCCCAATCTGCATCTGAGTAGATTTTGATATCCAAATCTGAAGAATAAGGATAGAATATACCTTCGTTGATTGTACCTTTGAGATACTTAAGTACCCTCTTAGCCGCATCCATGTGTGGTCTTCTAGGTGAGTGCATGAACTCACTAAGCACTCCCACACTATATGAGATGTCTGCCCTTGTATGAGTAGCATATATCAAGCTACCTAACAAGCTTTGATACTATTTAATGTCTTCAATTTTCTCACCTTCATAAACACTAAGTTTATGATTCATCTCCAAAGGTGTACCTACAGGTTTAGCGTTCTCCATTTTGAACTTGAGAAGAAGATCCTGAATGTATCTTCTCTGAGTCAAATACATTCCTTCATCTGTATATATCACCTGCATACCTAGGAAATATGTGAGCTCACCTAGGTCATTGATTTTGAACTCCTCTTGCATGTGTCTCTTGATCCTTTGAATGCCATTTAGATCATCACCTGTCACAATAATATCATCTACATATACACATAGATAGATAACCTCATTGTGATCCCTTTTGATGAATAGAGAAGGACCTGAGCTGCTAGCTTTGAACCCTTGATCTTGAAGATATGTAACCAACCTGTAATTCCAAGCTCTAGGAGCTTGTTTCAATCCATACAATGCTTTCTTAAGTCTGCAAACATAAGATGGATGATTAGGGTTTTCAAAACCTGGTGGTTGTGACATGTATACCTCTTCACTTATCCAACCATTTAAGAATGCATTTTTCACATCAAGTTGGAGGAGTCTCCAATTCCTTGTAGCAGTTACACTCATCAATGTCCCGATTGTAGTCATCTTTGCAACTGGTGAGAATGTTTCCTCATAGTCTATACCATGAGTTTGTGAGCATCCTTTGGCAACTAATCTTGCCTTGTACCTGCAAACTGATCCATTTGAATTTCTTTTAACTTTATATACCCATATGCAACCAATTACCTTTTGATTTGGTGACATTGGAACCAAATCCCAAGTGTCCATTTCCTTTAATGCTCTATCTCTTCCGTCATGGCCTTTTCCCAATTAGGGTTTCCCTTTGCCTCTTCATAGGTTGAGGGTTCCTCTAAAATAGAGTCTTTTGCCAAGTATATTGAATGCTTCGTAACAAATGTGGAATCATATCCATACCTTTTTGGTTGTTTCTTCTCTCTTGCTAGGTGCTTGTTTTGAGCATTCTCCAACCTCTTGCATCTTTGCTTTGCCTCTTGACTTCCATAGCTTGTAATCCTTTTCTCTTTCATCTTGGTCATCGTCTGTATCACTTCTTGGATCCTGGGCCTATGTATCGTGCTTGCTTCCTAATTGAGAGAGTCAGAATCAAGATCATATGGTAGTGTTACCTTCTGTTTGTCTTCATCATACCAAGACCTGTGTTCTTCAAACACAACATCTCTACTTGTAGTGAATTGCTTGGTTGAAGGATTGAAGAACCTGTAACCCATCTGAGTTGAATCATATCCAATAAACACTACCTTTGTTGCCCTTTAATCTAGCTTACCTCTTATTTGTGATGGTACATGAACATAAGCTAAACAACCAAAAACCTTGCAATGTCCAAAACTAGGTTTTCTTCCATGCCATGCTTTATAAGGAGTCATATTTTGAAGTGATTTGGATGGTAGTCTATTGACAAGGTACACAGCAGTTGAAATAGCTTCTGCCCATAGATAATGTGGCAACTTCTTCTCTTCAAGCATTGTTCGGGCTGATCCAACCAATGTCTTGTTTCTCCTCTCTGCAATTCCATTTAGTTGAGGAGAGTACCTAGTAGTCACTTCCCTTTTGATACCTTTGTCCTGCAAGAACTCATCAAACTCTTTGGAGAAATATTCTCCCCCTCCATCAGATCTGAGCTTCTTTAGTGATCTACCTGTATGATTCTCCACATGTGCAAGATACTTCTTGAAGCAATCAAACACTTCATTCTTACTCTTGATAAAGTATAGAACAGTCCATCTACTATGGTCGTCAATAAATGAGAATAATACCTTGATCCTGCCAATGAAGGTTCTTGACTTGGTCCCCATACATCTGTATGTACTAAGTCCAATAAATTGTTGTGGATGTAGCCTTTGTGGTTGAATGGTTGTCTTTGTGCCTTCCCAATCTGACATGCATCACACCTGTTGATCATGTGTTGCTTTGATATGTTGGGCAGCCCTAGAACACTTTGATCCCTGCATATATCCTTCAAGGTTCTTTCATTCACATGAGCAAGTCTCTTATGCCACACTTCAAGCTCACTTAGGGTTTGAGACCCAAAGTTGAATAGAGCTATGTTCCTGGTTTCTCCTACTTCAAAAGTAAAGAGCCTACCATGCTTCTCACCTTGGGCTATCTTCTTGAAGCCTTGACATGGATCTTCCACAAAAGCTCCATGTTGGGTGAACCTAACTTGTAAGCCTTTTTCAACTATTTGGCCTACACTTATTAGGTTTTTAGTGATAGTGGGTACATAGAGAACTTTACTTAGAATGTTTTTCCTGCCATTGGAAGCTTTGACATTACCAATCTTCTCCACATTGTGCTTTGTGTCATCCCCTGTTTGCACTTCATGTCTATGCTTTGGACTTTCCAAATCAGATAGAAGAGCAATGTTGCCTGCAACATGATTCGAGCATCCTGAATCTATGTAGAACAAATGATCATATTCTTTACCTTCTTTGTGGCTTAGATTCATAAGAAGCAATGAGTCTTCATGTGGTTGATCTTTTGAATAATTGTTGTAGTCCCTTCTATTATAGCTTCTATTGTTATTGTTGAAGTTGTGTCCACCTCTGCCTCTATTGCTGCCATATCCACCTCTTCCACTTCCTTTCTGGGTCTTCCCATCGAACTAGCAATTCTGAGTGGTGTGGTTTGTCTTATCGCATATGGCACAAGGTTGAACATTTTGACCTTTGACTTTGTCTTGATTTGGTCCTTTCTTCTTCCCTTTCCACTTGCTCTTGCTTGCAAAGTTGGCTTGGGAAGTCTCTTCTTCATCTTCTTCCTTCTTCTTGCCTTTCTGCTTCTTATCCTTCTTATCTGTATATAGAGCACTAGTTGAATTACCATGATAAGAGTTACCTTCCTTTATGCTATTGTTGGCTTCTTGATTGAAGAGTTGTCCAAGAAAGATGTTGAAGTCTAGATTTTGCACATCCATGATGAGATCATAAGCCGTCGTGAAGGATTTCCATTGCTTATCACTTCGAATGCCGTTGAGAATTTGCCTCATGATGAACTCTTCTTCAATCAGCTCTCCAATGGATGCTAATTGATCCGCAACCTTCTTGACCTTAGTAACAAACTCTGTGATGGTTTGTTTAGGTGTCTTCTTCATTTGGTTGAACTCGTTCCAAAGATGATTCTTTCTTGCTTTGGTACTAGCAGAAAAGAAAGTCTCGAGGGCATCCCAAGTCACTTGAGATGTCTTGCATCCTCTAATATGTGGTAATAGAAAGTCAGAGATAGAGTTTAGCATGTACGACCTTGCTTGAGCATCCCTTGCGCACCAAAATGTGAGCTTATCTGTCTCCTCTTGTGTAGGTCCTCCTTTGGATCTTGGAATAGGCATAACTTCATCACCTGCTTCAATTCCATAAAGATTTCTACCTTGCAAATAGGCCTCCATCCTGATTTGCCAAGCCGCATAGTTGTGTCGATCAAGCTTCTCGATCATTGAGGGAAAGCCGTCATCCATCTTGATCTAGCTCAGATACCACTGAAAGAACTTGGAGAAGCTTGTAGAAGGTAGAAAAGTGCGTTTCGAAGCGACAAAGTTTGGTCAAGCCAACCGGCACAAGACCAGCCCTTGAGCTTATGGAGACTCAAATAGACCTTATAGGCATGCAGTAAGTGCAAAGAAACACACTATGTACTTTGGAGCATCAAGGAGAATGAGTCGATACGAAACAGATACGTTCGCGGGTCGACTAGCTCAAAAACTTACTATCTATGGAAGAGACAATGAACTTCAAATGCCCATAGCGACCAGCCTGATTACAATTAGAAAAAATCCTTTTATGCGAGTGATACACATAGGGTTGAGTGTATGGAATGCAGAAAATTATAAGGAATAAGCAAAATATGCTATAGGAATGAATGCGACATTCACCGGTGGTACTTCCTATTTTTCAGGAATATGCAGAGATTGACCTCGAGACAGAAAAACTACGATTTCTCCAAATCTACAGAACCAAATGCTTTGAAAATTTATAAGAATAAACTAGACACTAATACCTTTCCAATGAGTCATGTCGCACTCAATTTGGAGCTCTAAAGAGAGAGCACAATCCTCTGCAAGATTACTGTTGGTGAAGAAGATGATGCAGAAAATTGAAGGAGCAAGACAATGAAGGTCACAAGTGTATGTATATTGCTTCCATGTAATGTACAAGTGGTTTCAAGTCTTTATATAGACTCTAGGAGTGTTCCACAACTTCTACAAGTGAAATTTGAATTCAAATGAAGGTGGGAATGGTTGTTGGAGGGAATCAAATCACTTCCCTACAATCTAGGAAAAGTGAAGATCTAGTTTGATCTACTTTTAGGTGATTGATTGCTTGATTGAATGCAACTTCAACCACCAAAAATTCGTGGGATTTGGGCTCTATCTTTCTACCTTTACATGTGTAAAGCTCAAGGCTTTTACAACAGTAAATGAACCATCAAAAATCTCTCAAAAAATACAATAAATGAGCATAAGAAAAAAAACTCTCGAACGGATATTCTTTCGATGTGATAGCCTTTGATGTAGATCAAATACACCTCAAGCATAGTGTAAGGTTGATGTTCCAACACAGAAAGCACCTTATATGTTAAGCGTGCTAATGATGTGCTTCTGATCATTGTTGTCTATGTTGACGACATGGTGCTCACTGGTCCTATTGAGAAGCATATTGCTGATTTTAAGGCTGATTTGCACGCCTCATTTGAGGTGTCTGATTTGGGGCATTTGAATCACTATTTGGGCATTCATATTATGCAAGTTGATGGTGGAATTGTTTTGTGTCAAACGAAATATATTGACACATTATTGTAGCATTTTGGCCTTGAAGATTGTAAGCCTATTGCCACTCCTATGGAGACACGTTTACGATTGAGTCTTCATGATGCTGAAGATGCATTTGATGTTGTTCTCTATCAGTAGGCTGTTGGATGCTTGATTTACTTATGCATTACTTGACCACATATTCAGTTTTCCCTCTCACAGATGAGCAGGTTTATGCATTGCCGAGGAGTCAAACATTGGCAGGCTGTTAAGCGCATCTTTTGCTACTTGAGTGGTACTCGGCTACTTGGGTTGTTTTATCCCAAGGGGGGATCACTACCGCCAGATTTGCATGCTTTTTCTGATTCTAATTGGGTTGGTTGCTATGACACTCGTGTGTCCACTAGTGGCTTTTGCTTCATGCTCGGTAGCTCATGTATATCTTGGTTGAGCAAGAAGCAGCCTACTGTGGCCACTTCCAGTTGTGAGGTTGAGTGTAGGGTAGCTTTCACAACAACTGTTGAGTGTGTGTGGCTCAGATGCCTTATGGCTGATTTGGGTGTTGGTTAGTCTTTTGCCATCACCATCTTCACTGACAGTCAAAGCGCATTGTCAGTTGCGAGGAACCCTGTGTTCCATGCTCGCACTAAGCACATTGAGGTGCATTATCACTATGTCAGGGAGAGGTTCTCTGCTGGGGAGATTAGCTTGGCATATGTGCCCACGCAGAACATTGGAGACCTTTTCACGAAGGTTCTACCTAGGGAGAAGTTTGAAGCTTTCTGCAAAGCTTTGGACTTACTTCCTTTTATGGAGTGATTTCCACATAGCTTGGCACTTCCTTATACATGAGTGCCAGCTCCTTGTTCACCGCATCACTCCTAGGGGGGATTTGTTGATATATTTAGGTAGTGATGTGTGTGAACACACTAGGACCGCCGGGGTACTTTTTTCCCTCTTTAGGAGGTTTTTTCCCCCGGCTTGTATATATGCCTATTGCCCTAATGGGCTACTTATCTTTGTACATTATCTAGTAATACATTGAGTATTGCGTGTTGTGCTCCAAGCTTCTTCTCCTTCCTTGTACTATTCGCGTGCTTCCACAGATGTCTATCTCCAACAACTCTTGCCTGCAAAGTTGGCCTGGGAAGTGCAATCTTCATCTTCTTCCTTCTTCTTGGCTTTCAACTTCTTGTCCTTCTTATCTGCATTTAGACTGCTAGTTGAATTACCATGATAGGAGTTACCTTACTGTATGTTATTGTTTGCCTCTTGATTGAAGAGTTGTCCAAGAAAGATACTGAGGTCTAGATTTTGCATATCTATGATGAGATCATAAGCTGTGGTGAAAGACTTCCATTGCTTGTCACCCCTAACCCATTGAGAATTTGCCTCATGATGGCCTCTTCTTCAATTAGCTCTCCAACGGATGCCAATCAATCAGTAACCTCCTTGACCACTGTAACAAACTCTGTGATGGTTTTTTTAGCTGTCCTCTTCATCTAGTTGAACTCGTTCCAAAGATGGCTCTTCCTTGCCTTTGTGCCAGTAGAAAAGAAAGTATCTAGGGCATCCCAAGTCCCTTGAGATGTTTTGCATCCTCTAATATGTGGTAATAGAAAATCAGAGATAGATTTTAGTATGTATGACCTTGCTTGAGCATCTCTTGCACACCAAAGTGTGAGTTTATCTATCTCCTCTTGTGTAGGTCCTCCTTTGGATCTTGGAGTAGGCATAACTTCATCACCTACTACAATTCCATAAAGATTTCTGCCTTGCAAATAGGCCTCCTATTATATTTTATGGAATAATGGAATGTTATATGGATTTTAATGTCTTGAGGGTTTTAATGTGATTGTGTTTTGATTTAGCAGGTAAAGACTCATGATGGCATGCATGTGCATGGACTTATTTAGATATTTTTGAGGATAGTTAAAAGATATTATTTTAGATAATTTTTTTGAAAAAATAGTAGATCGCCTAGAAAGCGATGTTTTTGAAAAAAATACTAAATTGCTTAGAAAGCATTGATTTTGTAAATAAGGAATATTTTTGTAAATGAACGCTTTTCGAAGCACCACCCTCATGTACCTTCTATTCAAGACATAATGAAAAATACCTATAAACACACATACTTTGATAGACTAGTCCATCAGAGTATATGGGGAAAGATTGTACCCAATCTTGTGTCTAGTCTCTTGTCTCTATCTATTCTATTTATGCTTTTGTGAGATTTTGTTTTTGTACTATCTCTACATATGTGCATCTACAAGATCCGATCTATAGTGGTATCAGAGCCTGCATGCATCTGTGAAGGTGGTTTCTTGGTGTCTGATTGTGATTCATGGCATCCGTCCGTTCATGATTAGGCATCCATCTCGGTCATCCGTGTTGATATATTTAGGCAGTGATGTGTGTGAACACACTAGGACTGCCGGGGCACTTTTTTCCCTCTTTAGGAGGTTTTTTCCCCTGGCTTGTATATACACCTATTTCCCTAATGGGCTACTTATCTTTGTACATTCTCTAGTAATACATTCAGTATTGTGGGTTGTGCTCCAAGCTTCTTCTCCTTCCTTGTGCTGTTCGCGTGCTTCCGCAGACATCTATCTCCAACAATTGGTATCAGAGCAGGTCATCGCTTCATCTAGGGTGGCATCGACACTCCTCCGGTTGCAATCTCAAAATCACACAAATTTTGGTGAGCATACTCAACGTGTTTTTGAGATCAATACGGCTTCGTTTTGTGGTGCCAAAATTACGATCTGAGCTCATTTCGGCCTCTAAACGCACTATCACAGTGCTTGTGTAGGCTATTTTGTCTTTTTGTGCCAAAGGTATGTACGAGTTTCTGTTCACCAGTATAAGCATCTCAAAGTCTACTACAGGTCTACCAGAATTTGTATGGGAAGTTCTGTTCAACTTTTTGAGATACAATCAATTTTTTGCATCAAGATATTTTAGTCACCGGCCATGGCTGAAAGCAGTGATGTATTCCGTATCATGGCTATTGAGGATAAATTGGATGGTACCAACTACCCGTTATGGGCTTATATGATGCGACATGTATTGGTTGCAAAAGGACTGTGGAACATTGTGTAGGGTGTTGAAAAATGTCCTATCACACCTGCAACTGTTCCAACTGCAGGTACAGAAGCTGATGCAAAAGGTGTCGAAGATGATGATATTCTGCATATTCATGTTCGTGCTGCGATTTCTGCTGCACCTACTGTAGAGCAAATTTGTTGGGATAGCAGAGATGCCCAAGCACATGCATTGATAGCTTTGTCTGTCAAACGTGCCATTATTCCTCACATTGGCTCTTGCAGAACAACTAAGGATGCTTGGGATACACTTACCACATTGTACCAAGCTAGGAATGAGGCTCGTGTTGCTTACCTCTGAAAATAGTTGGAGACTGAGCACATGAATGAAGGTGATTCTATGGACAATTTTCTAAAAAAGATCAAAGAATTGAAGGAACAATTGATTTCTGCTGATGAGGTTATACCAGATAGCTCACTTGTGCAAACTGTTCTGAATGGTCTTCCTGATTCATATAAGAGTTTTGCTTCTACTCTTCGGTTAATGATGAAGGGCAATCCAAATGCCCTGTCATTTGAGGAGTTAGTCTCTGTTCTGTTGCAGGAAGATCAGTCTAGGCAGAATAGGTCCATTATGCATGTTGCAAATCAAGCTTTCCTGGCTAGTCAAAAGGGCAAAGGAAAATGGAGCTCTTCAACTAGTAAGCAGAAATCTACAAATGCTGCACATTTGAAGAAGGAAGATACAGATGAGAAGAAATCAGAAAAGCAGAAATTGTTTTGCAAGTACTGTAAAGGGAATGATCATATCATAAAGAACTGTCCAAAACTGGCTGCTAAAGAGGCAAAGAAGAAAGAGGCTGGAATGGTTGTTGCAGAGGCCTCTACACCAAAAACAGAGTCTGCTAATCTTGTGTAGGAAGAAGAATGAGCATTTACTGCTATCTGCAGTTTTGAACCATCTTCTCATGAGCAGTGCATGTCTGCAGTAGACTCAGATGTTTGGTAATTTGATAGTGGGGCGACCAAACATATTACCTCGCAACGCAATTTCTTCTCTTCACTCGAGCCTGCCCTATAGGGAATACTATTACATGCGCCAACAACTCTTCTTATCCTGTTATGGGAGTTGGTAAGATCATTTTGACTACTACTGATGGTAGTTCTTTCATTTTGTCAGATGCTTTATTTGTGCCAGAGATGAAGAAGAACCTGTTATCAGTTTCTGCATTAGCCAAGATTGGCTTGGTTATGAAATTTGTTGATGACAGGTGTACAATTCATGATCTGTCAAATGGCGATGTGATTATTGCTTCTGGCATTTTATGTCGTGGGCTGTATAAGCTCATAGTCTATGAAAGATCTGTGAATGATTCGGCATGTGTATTACATGATTCTCAGGCTATGTCAAATGCAAAGCTTTGGCATGCATGCTTTGGTCATCTGAATTTTGCTAGTTTGCTATGCTTGCAAAAATCTGAAATGGTGTCCTCTTTGCCCAAACTTGAGGCACCTGGAAAACATGTTTATGAAGGCTGTATTTTGGGCAAAATGTAGCGTTCCTCATTTCCAAAAGATGGTTTAGTTCGGGCTACTCAGAAATTGCAGCTTGTACTTAGTGATGTCTGTGGTCCTATGTAGACACCTCCTTTTGGAAATTATCTTTACTTCGTGACTTTCATTGGTGATTTTTCCAGGCATGCAAGGGTATATCCATTGAAGGCAAAGTACGAAGTGTTCATGTGCTTCAAAGAGTTTTTGGTTTTGGCTGAAAATCTGTCAGCATGTAAAATGGGCACCCTCCATTCAGATCGAGGAGGGGAATATATGTCTTCTGATTTTAATGCATTTCTGGCTGAACATGGGATAAAACACCAGTGTACAGTGTGTTGGAGCAAGTCTATGACAAGCCTAAGTATTGGCTTGAGTCTCACAAAGTCTTAGAAGAAGCTTAAAATGAAGACTATGTAAACTTCACTTGTGAACTACCTCTTGTAACTTTTGAAGAGTTTACTTAATGTAAAAGTAAGAGAATCTTAAGTGGTTGAGTCCACTTGATCAAGAATGGAAAGAGGAGCCACGAATTCGTGATTTGTGGTAGGTAGAGAATCAAATCAATCATTGATTGATTGGAGAGTGATTGAGGGAAGTTAGCCTCCCAAACTCAACTATAAATAGATGGCAGTTTTAGTCGTGGTTAGAGAGACCTATGTGAAGACCTCCAAGAGCTGAGCTTTATGCCATATCAAGGTGTGATTACAAGGCACACATATGTATCAGTAAGTCATTGTATTGTACAAGCAATATACTTTCATTTTCATGATTATTTGAGTTCATCTTTCCATGTTCTTGTGAAGTGTACTACTCACTGCCATTACTCTTAGTTTTCTCAGTCAGCTTGTAGAGATGTTTTCTCTGAGCTTGGTGCATAATTTCCAGTGATTTAACTTGGTAAAGTTAGCTCTATAAGTCTACTATATGCTCACAAATTGTCATGTCATTTGGATGTTGCAATCTTCAGTTATGTTCATTTGAAGTCAACAAGGTCTGTTCATCTTCACTTCTCTGTCAGGTACCCGACTTTTTCACTCATCTTGTCAGAGCCATTTCTTAGTGGTTAATTATCCAAATTCAGTGATTTAAAGCTTGTTGGATTCAGTAAGAATTCAACTTACTGTCTAGTATAACCATACAAAGTTTCATAATCATTGGATTCCTAAATTTTGAGTTATGTTGATTTTTCTGCTCACTAGTCTCAAACTGTAGGAGCCCGTGAAAATCGGGATGATGTCATCGGTTGTTAAAACTCATTCTCAGTGTGTGGTTCATTATTTTTGATGAGATTAATCTTGAAAGTTAGCTCTTTAAGCTACCTAGACTTCCCCAAGAGGAATTAAGCTAATTGCTGTTGTGCTCAAAGAATTATGTAAAACACTGGACAGGTGTATGAACCAAGAATAGCAAGTTTTCACCTCTGAGCTAACTCCAACTTATCTGTTTTGATCTATCTTTTTGAGAGTGATCTTCCAAGGTACATAGGGTGTCTAATACATCCATTGGCAAGCTAAAAGGGCCCACCATATACTTCTGGAGCTCATTTGGCTGGTGTAGATCAAAGATTTTTCAACACCTCTTCATCTTCAAGCACATACCTATCCATCTCTTCACAGTGGTATCAGAGCAAGGTTGGACAACATGGCAGATGGATTTCCTTCATCAATTGACAAATTGGACAGAGGTAACTACTCAGCTTGGTCATTAAGGATGGAAGCTTATCTCCAAGGTAGAAGTTTATATGGTTATGTGGCTGGAGATGAAGTTATGCCAAGTTTCAGGAACAAAAGTCAACCAACACAAGAAGAGCAAGAAAGATTGAGCACATGGTGCTCCAAGGATGCACTTGCAAGGTCTTATCTCCTCAACTCTATCTCAGATTTTTTGTTGCCTCACATTAGAAGTTGTAAGACATCTCAGGAAGTGTGGGATGCACTTGAAGCTTTCTTTTCTTCAAGTACCAAAGCTAGGAAGCATCAACTATGGCTGGATTTCACAACTCTCAAGAAGGCTCCCAAACAAAATGTGACTGATTTTGTCACAATGCTCAAGGACATAGCGGATCAGTTGGGAAGCATTGGAGAGGTAATAGATGAAGAGCAAATTGTAAGGCAGGTCATCAATGGCTTGAAGGCAGATGACAAGTGGGAAGCATTCACCACAGCTATGGATTTGTACATGGACATACATGTACCTGATTTCAATACACTGATTGGACAACTACTTACTCAAGAGGCAAAGCTTATAAAAAATGGAGAAAGCTCTAAAGGTAATCAATCTTCAGCTTTATGCATTGATAAAAGCAAGTCCAAAGATAACAAAGGAAAGGCAAAGAAAGTGGATGATGAAGCAGGTACATATCAAGCTAACTATGCAGGTAGAGGTAGAGGAAGAGGAGGTAGACAAGGCAGGGGGAGATCCCAAGACTCCAACTCATGTTCTATTTGTGGATTAACTAATCATACAACTGAAAATTGCTTTAGGAATTCCAGGAATCAAAGAGGCAGAGGATACAATAGAGGAAGTTATGGCTACTCAAGAGGAAGGTTCAACAACTACCATGGAAACTACAACAACTACAATCATTCAAACTATCAAGGAGGCTACAAAGGAAGAAGAGACTACAATAACTACACAGAAGACTCAAACAAAGAGGATTCATTATTGATCATGAACATGGCTATGCCACAAGGTAAATCTGATGAGCATGTTTTCTACATAGATTCAGGTTGTTCAAATCATGTGGCAGGAAATGTGGCACTCCTATCAGATTTAGAAGATCCAAAGAATAAGCATGAGGTACAAACAGGAGATGATACAAAACATCCTGTGGAGAAAATAGGCAATGTCAAAGCACCTGATGGAAACATCAACCTACTCAGTAAGGTACTCTATGTCCCTACCATTACAAAGAATTTGATAAGTGTTGGGCAGATAGTAGAGAAAGGGTTGCAAGTCAGGTTCACAAAAGCAGGAGCATTTGTTGAAGATCCAAGTCAAGGATTCAGAAGAATTGCAAAAGGTGAAAAGACAGGTAGATTGTTCACATTTGAATTACAGGACACTAGAAACATTGCTCTCTTTAATTATGGTAGTCAGACACTCACAGAATTGGAAGTATGGCACAAAAGGTTAGCACATATTGGTGAGAGGTCATTAAAGAAAATTTGCAGGGACCAAAGTGTACTTGGAATCCCCAACTTGTCAAAACAACATATGATTGATAAGTGTAGTGCATGTCAATTTGGAAAGTCTCACAGGTTACCATTCATGAAGAAAGGTTATATGCATGGAGATCTCTTGGAGTTGGTTCATACAGATGTATGGGGACCTAGCAAGGAAGCTTCAATATCTGGATCAAGGTATTATGTTTCCTTTATTGATGATTGCAGCAGATGGACTATCCTATTCTTTATGAAACACAAAGATGAAGTTTTTTCATGTTTCAAAAGATATTTGGCTCTTGTGGAGAATCAAACAGGTAAATCACTAAAAAGGCTAAGGTCAGATGGAGGGGGAGAATACTTCTCCCATGATTTTGATTCTTTTCTTCAAGAAAGAGGATTCAAAAGAGAGGTAACTACAAGGTACACTCCTGAGCAAAATGGAGTGGCAGAAAGGAGGAATAGGACAATTGTTGAAGCTGCAAGGTCTATGTTAAATGAAAAGCATTTACCTAATTACTTATGGGCTGAGGCTGTATCTACAGCCACTTACTTGATTAACAGGTTGCCTTCAAAATCCCTTGATGGGATGACTCCATATGAGGCTTGGAATGGAAGAAGACCAAGCTTAGATCATTGTAAAATTTTTGGATGTATTGCTTTTGCTCATGTTCCTTCACAGGTTAGAGGCAAGATGGATCCAAAGGCAGAAAGGTGTGTATTTATTGGATATGACAACAATCAAAAGGGCTACAGGTTATACAACCCTACCAACAAAGGATTCTTGGTAAGCAGAGATGTAGTTTTTGATGAGAACAATTCATGGTATAGATTCATGCAGGAAGATCAATTTACCATATGATCTTGAAGAAGATTTTCCAAAGCTTGGTAGAGAACAATCAAAGATTGAAGAACAAGACACCTCAGAGGATGATGAAGAATCTCACATGGAAAAGATCAAAGCATGGAAATCTAAAGGTAAAGCAAAATTGCAAGAACTTGGACATGAGGCAGAATCATCACATCATGGCCTAAGAAGATCTATGAGGGAAAAGAAAATACCAGAAAGGTATGGGTTTGACACCTCATTAGTAACTAAACATTCTATGTACATAGCACAGGACATAAACCAAGAGGAGCCATCATCATTCGAAGAGGCCAAAGCAAAAACAGAATGGAAGCAAGCAATGAAGGAAGAGATTGAAGCACTTGAGGAAAACAACACTTGGGATTTGGTGCCCAAGACTTCATCCATGAAGGTAATAGGCTCAAGATGGGTCTATAAACTCAAGAAGAATTCTGATGGTTCAATTAACAGGTATAAGGCAAGGCTTGTGGCAAAAGGCTTTGCACAAACTCAGGGAATTGATTATGAGGAGACTTTCTCTCCTGTGGCAAAGATGCCTACTATTAGGGTTTTGCTTAGTATTGCCTCTTCCAAGAATTGGAAGATACTTCAACTAGATGTAAAGAATGCATTCTTGAATGGTTGGATAACAGAAGAGGTATATATGGCACAACCACCTGGTTTTGAGAATCAAGTTTATCCTGATTATGTGCGTAAACTTAATAAAGCATTGTATGGTCTCAAGCAAGCTCCAAGAGCTTGGAATTTCAGGCTTGTTTCATTCTTGCAGGACAAAGGCTTTCAACCAAGCAAGGCAGATCCTTCACTCTTATTAAAAAGAATAATTTCGAGGTCATCTACCTATGTGTATATGTAGATGATATTATATTGACAGGAAATGATGCAGATGGTATGAAGAAGATCAAAGATCAGATGAGAGAAGAGTTCAAGATAAGTGATTTGGGTTCACTTACCTACTTCCTAGGTTTGGAAGTTGTCTACAAAGATCATGGTTTGTTTCTCACTCAAAGAAAGTACATTAAGGACATGTTGGCACCAAGATGCAAGATTGTAAGATTGCAGGTACTCCAATGGAGGTCAATCACAAATTGAGCTCACATGAAGGTGAACTCATAGAGGACATCACATCATATCAAAGTCTAGTGGGTAGTCTCAACTATGCCACATTGACAAGAGTAGATATATGTTACAGTGTGAGTGTGCTAAGCCAATTTATGCACACACCAAGGAAACCACATATGGATGCTGCCAAAAGGATTCTCAAGTATCTCAAAGGAACCATAAATGAAGGACTTTATTATCCTTATGTATCTGATTTAGGTTTGAAGCTATTTTCTGATGCAGATTGGGCTGGCTCCAAGGAAGATAGAAGGAGCACTTCAGGTTATCGTACCTTTGCAGGTTCAAAGCTTATTTCATGGTCATCCAAGAAGCAACCCACAGTTGCTCTCTCTTCTACTGAAGCTGAATATAGAGGTCTTGGCATAGCTACACAAGAAGCTATGTGGATGAAGACATTATTCAAAGATCTTGGATTGGAGTTTGGAACTCCAACTATTTTTGGTGACAATATGAGTTCTATTCATTTGGCTGCTAATCCTATTTTTCATGCAAGGACTAAACATATTGAAGTTCATTATCACTATGTACGAGAAAAGGTTCTAAGCAAAGAGATTCAAATATCATATGTGCCCTCTCATCAACAATGTGCAAATATTCTAACCAAGGCATTGGATGGTACAAAGCTTTGCAAATTCAAGGCTATGATTGGTTTGCAGGTAATCTTGGAAGATTGAAGACCTCAAGCATACTTGGCTTGAGGGGGAGCTGTTGGAGCAAGTCTATGACAAGCCTAAGTATTGGCTTGAGTCTCACAAAGTCTTAGAAGAAGCTTAAAATGAAGACTATGTAAACTTCACTTGTGAACTACCTCTTGTAACTTTTAAAGAGTTTACTTAATGTAAAAGTAAGAGAATCTTAAGTGGTTGAGTCCACTTGATCAAAACTGGAAAGAGGATCCACGAATTTGTGATTTGTGGTAGGTAGAGAATCAAATCAATCATTGATTGATTGGAGAGTGATTGAGGGAAGTTAGCCTCCCAAACTCAACTATAAATAGATGGCAGTTTTAGTCGTGGTTAGAGAGACCTATGTGAAGACCTCCAAGAGCTGAGCTTTATGCCATATCAAGGTGTGATTACAAGGCACACATATGTATCAGTAAGTCATTGTATTGTACAAGCAATATACTTTCATTTTCATGATTATTGAGTTCATCTTTCCATGTTCTTGTGAAGTGTACTACTCACTGCCATTACTCTCAGTTTTCTCGGTCAGCTTGCAGAGATGTTTTCTCTGAGCTTGGTGCATCATTTTCAGTGATTTAACTTGGTAAAGTTAGCTCTATAAGACTACTATATGCTCAAAAATTTTCATGTCATTTGGATGTTGCAATCTTCAGTTATGTTCATTTGGAGTCAACAAGGTCTGTTCATCTTCACTTCTCTGTCAGGTACCCGACTTTTTCACTCATATTGTCAGAGCCATTTCTCAGTGGTTACTTATCCAAATTCAGTGATTTAAAGCTTGTTGGATTCAACTTACTGTCTAATATAACCAAACAAATTTTCATAATCATTAGATTCCTACATTTTGAGTTATGTTGATTTTTCGGCTCACTGGTCTCAAACTGTAGCAGCCCGTGAAAATCGGGATGATGTCATCAGTTGTTAAAACTCATTCTCAGTGTGTGGTTCATTATTTTTGATGAGATTACTCTTGAAAGTTAGCTCTTTAAGCTACCTAGACTTCCCCAAGAGGAATTAAGCTAATTTCTGCTGTGCTCAGAGAATTATGTAAAACACTCGACAGGTGTATGAACCAAGAATAGCAAGTTTTCACCTCTGAGCTAACTCCAACTTATCTATTTTGATCTGTCTTTTTGAGAGTGATCTTCCAAGGTACATAGGGTGTCTAATACATCCATTGGCAAGCTAAAAGGGCCCACCATATACTTGTGGAGTTCATTTGGCTGGTGTAGATCAAAGATTTTTCAACACCTCTTCATCTTCAAGCACATACCTATCCATCTCTTCACAGTGGTATCAGAGCAAGGTTGGACAACATGGCAGATGGATTTCCTTCATCAATTGACAAATCGGACAGAGGTAACTACTCAGCTTGGTCATTAAGGATGGAAGCTTATCTCCAAGGTAGAAGTTTATATGGTTATGTGGCTGGAGATGAAGTTATGCCAAGTTTCAGGAACAAAAGTCAACCAACACAAGAAGAGCAAGAAAGATTGAGCACATGGTGCTCCAAGGATGCACTTGCAAGGTCTTATCTCCTCAACTCTATCTCAGATTTTTTGTTGCCTCACATTAGAAGTTGTAAGACATCTCAGGAAGTGTGGGATGCACTTGAAGCTTTCTTTTCTTCAAGTACCAAAGCTAGGAAGCATCAACTATGGCTGGATTTCACAACTCTCAAGAAGGCTCCCAAACAAAATGTGACTGATTTTGTCACAAAGCTCAAGGACATAGCGGATCAGTTGGGAAGCATTGGAGAGGTAATAGATGAAGAGCAAATTGTAAGGCAGGTCATCAATGGCTTGAAGGCAGATGACAAGTGGGAAGCATTCACCACAGCTATGGATTTGTACATGGACATAAATGTACCTGATTTCAATACACTGATTGGACAACTACTTACTCAAGAGGCAAAGCTTATAAAAAATGGAGAAAGCTCTAAAGGTAATCAATCTTCAGCTTTATACATTGATAAAAGCAAGTTCAAAGATAACAAAGGAAAGGCAAAGAAAGTGGATGATGAAGCAGGTACATATCAAGGTAACTATGCAGGTAGAGGAAGACATGGCAGAGGTAGAGGAAGAGGAGGTAGACAAGGCAGGGGGAGATCCCAAGACTCCAACTCATGTTCTATTTGTGGATTAACTAATCATACAACTGAAAATTGCTTTAGGAATTCCAGGAATCAAAGAGGCAGAGGATACAATAGAGGAAGTTATGGCTACTCAAGAGGAAGGTTCAACAACTACCATGGCAACTACAACAACTACAATCATTCAAACTATCAAGGAGGCTACAAAGGAAGAAGAGACTACAATAAGTACACAGAAGACTCAAACAAAGAGGATTCATTATTGATCATGACATGGCTATGCCACAAGGTAAATCTGATGAGCATGTTTTCTACATAGATTCAGGTTGTTCAAATCATGTGGCAGGAAATGTGGCACTCCTATCAGATTTAGAAGATCCAAGGAATAAGCATGAGGTACAAACAGGAGATGATACAAAACATCCTGTGGAGAAAATAGGCAATGTCAAAGCACCTGATGGAAACATCAACCTACTCAGTAAGGTACTCTATGTCCCTACCATTACAAAGAATTTGATAAGTGTTGGGCAGATAGTAGAGAAAGGGTTGCAAGTCAGGTTCACAAAAGCAGGAGCATTTGTTGAAGATCCAAGTCAAGGATTCAGAAGAATTGCAAAAGGTGAAAAGACAGGTAGATTGTTCACATTTGAATTACAGGACACTAGAAACATTGCTCTCTTTAATTATGGTAGTCAGACACTCACAGAATTGGAAGTATGGCACAAAAGGTTAGCACATATTGGTGAAAGGTCATTAAAGCAAATTTGCAGGGACCAAAGCGTACTTGGAATCCCTAACTTTTCAAAACAACATATGATTTATAAGTGTTGTGCATGTCAATTTGGAAAGTCTCACAGGTTACCATTCATGAAGAAAGGTTATATGCATGGAGATCTCTTGGAGTTGGTTCATACAGATGTATGGGGACCTAGCAAGGAAGCTTCAATATCTGGATCAAGGTATTATGTTTCCTTTATTGATGATTGCAGCAGATGGACTATCCTATTCTTTATGAAACACAAAGATGAAGTTTTTTCATGTTTCAAAAGATATTTGGCTCTTGTGGAGAATCAAACAGGTAAATCACTAAAAAGGCTAAGGTCAGATGGAGGGGGAGAATACTTCTCCCATGATTTTGATTCTTTTCTTCAAGAAAGAGGAATCAAAAGAGAGGTAACTACAAGGTACACTCCTGAGCAAAATGGAGTGGCAGAAAGGAGGAATAGGACAATTGTTGAAGCTACAAGGTCTATGTTAAATGAAAAGCATTTACCTAATTACTTATGGGCTGAGGCTGTATCTACAGCCACTTACTTGATTAACAGGTTGCCTTCAAAATCCCTTGATGGGATGACTCCATATGAGGCTTGGAATGGAAGAAGACCAAGCTTAGATCATTGTAAAATTTTTGGATGTATTGCTTTTGCTCATGTTCCTTCACAGGTTAGAGGCAAGATGGATCCAAAGGCAGAAAGGTGTGTATTTATTGGATATGACAACAATCAAAAGGGCTACATGTTATACAACCCTACCAACAAAGGATTCTTGGTAAGCAGAGATGTAGTTTTTGATGAGAACAATTCATGGTATGAAGATTCATGCAGGAAGATCAATTTACCATATGATCTTGAAGAAGATTTTCCAAAGCTTGGTAGAGAACAATCAAAGATTGAAGAACAAGACACCTCACAGGATGATGAAGAATCTCACATGGAAAAGATCAAAGCATGGAAATCTAAAGGTAAAGCAAAATTGCAGGAACTTGGACATGAGGCAGAATCATCACATCATGGCCTAAGAAGATCTATGAGGGAAAAGAAAAAACCAGAAAGGTATGGGTTTGACACCTCATTAGTTACTAAACATTCTATCTACATAGCACAGGACATAAACCAAGAGGAGCCATCATCATTCGAAGAGGCCAAAGCAAAAACAGAATGGAAGCAAGCAATGAAGGAAGAGATTGAAGCACTTGAGGAAAACAACACTTGGGATTTGGTGCCCAAGACTTCATCCATGAAGGTAATAGGCTCAAGATGGGTCTATAAACTCAAGAAGAATTCTGATGGTTCAATTAACAGGTATAAGGCAAGGCTTGTTGCAAAAGGCTTTGCACAAACTCAGGGAATTGATTATGAGGAGACTTTCTCTCCTGTGGCAAAGATGCCTACTATTAGGGTTTTGCTTAGTATTGCCTCTTCCAAGAATTGGAAGATACTTCAACTAGATGTAAAGAATGCATTCTTGAATGGTTGGATAACAGAAGAGGTATATATGGCACAACCACCTGGTTTTGAGAATCAAGTTTATCCTGATTATGTGTGTAAACTTAACAAAGCATTGTATGGTCTCAAGCAAGCTCCAAGAGCTTGGAATTTCAGGCTTATTTCATTCTTGCAGGACAAAGGCTTTCAACCAAGCAAGGCAGATCCTTCACTCTTTATTAAAAAGAATAATTTCGAGGTCATCTACCTATGTGTATATGTAGATGATATTATATTGACAGGAAATGATGCAGATGGTATGAAGAAGATCAAAGATCAGATGAGAGAAGAGTTCAAGATAAGGGATTTGGGTTCACTTACCTACTTCCTAGGTTTGGAAGTTGTCTACAAGTTTGTTTCTCACTCAAAGAAAGTACATTAAGGACATGTTGGCAAAATTCAAGATGCAAGATTGTAAGATTGCAGGTACTCCAATGGAGGTCAATCACAAATTGAGCTCACATGAAGGTGAACTCATAGAGGACATCACATCATATCAAAGTCTAGTGGGTAGTCTCAACTATGCCACATTGACAAGAGTAGATATATGTTACAGTGTGAGTGTGCTAAGCCAATTTATGCACACACCAAGGAAACCACATATGGATGCTGCCAAAAGGATTCTCAAGTATCTCAAAGGAACCATAAATGAAGGACTTTATTATCCTTATGTATCTGATCTAGGTTTGAAGCTATTTTCTGATGCAGATTGGGCTGGCTCCAAGGAAGATAGAAGGAGCACTTCAGGTTATCTTACCTTTGCAGGTTCAAAGCTTATTTCATGGTCATCCAAGAAGCAACCCACAGTTGCTCTCTCTTCTACTGAAGCTGAATATAGAGGTCTTGCCATAGCTACACAAGAAGCTATGTGGATGAAGACATTATTCAAAGATCTTGGATTGGAGTTTGGAACTCCAACTATTTTTGGTGACAATATGAGTTCTATTCATTTGGCTGCTAATCCTATTTTTCATGCAAGGACTAAACATATTGAAGTTCATTATCACTATGTACAAGAAAAGGTTCTAAGCAAAGAGATTCAAATATCATATGTGCCCACTCATCAACAATGTGCAGATATTCTAACCAAGGCATTGGATGGTACAAAGCTTTGCAAATTCAAGGCTATGATTGGTTTGCAGGTAATCTTGGAAGTTGAAGACCTCAAGCATACTTGGCTTGAGGGGGAGCTGTTGGAGCAAGTCTATGACAAGCCTAAGTATTGGCTTGAGTCTCACAAAGTCTTAGAAGAAGCTTAAAATGAAGACTATGTAAACTTCACTTGTGAACTACCTCTTGTAACTTTTGAAGAGTTTACTTAATGTAAAAGTAAGAGAATCTTAAGTGGTTGAGTCCACTTGATCAAGAATGGAAAGAGGAGCCACGAATTTGTGATTTGTGGTAGGTAGAGATGTTAGTATATGATCAATGTCTACCCCTCATGATTGTATGCACATTTTGTAAGGCCCCCTTTATGAGGAGAAGCCAAGCGTGCATTACCCAATTGATGGGAATCCCAACTTGAATGTTGGATGAAGGTCATATTGGACCATGTAAGATATTATAAGGAAAGGGAGTTACCAGGGTCCCCAATTGTGGGGTCCGGGGCAGCGGTGAGCAGCCCCGGCTGGGGGGTCCAAGGGGGCCAGCGGGCCCCCTGGCTGGGGGGTCCCAGGGGGCCAGCGGGCCCCCTGGTGGGGGTCCGGGGGCAGCGCCCCCGGCGCGACGGTAAAGGGAATATTCCATGGAATATTCCCTGTCGGAGTCAGAAATCATTTATATTTGTTAGGTCGGTTCAACCAGTCTAAGCCGTGTATGGCAATTACGCGGGCGGTGGCCGCCCACGCTCTACCGCCCATGTATAGCCGTCCATGGCAGGCCACCCATGATCCTATATATACATGACTTCTGCACTTCCTAAGATACCGAGTTGAGCCAGCATACCTCTACCTTGTATCTCCCTATCTAGAGTTGTCTAGATCACCATTTAAGCTCTACCTTGAGAGCGCACGGGTGGACAACGCCATCATCTTTGTACTTGCTGCTAGTAGAAAATTGTTGAGATTCTCCTATATCTGTTATCTTCTCTGCTATTGCTCCTGTGTTATATTGCGTAACTATTGTCTTTCATGGTATCAGAGCTGTAAGGTTCGAATAGCTTGAGAAGTATCATTATTTTAGCCTACTAGCAGACTAGAATATCAGTAGATTATTCGAGTGATTACATGATGGCTTCATCGTCGAATAGTAGTCTTGGTGCTTCAGCTAATGTTAATGCTGCACCTATTCGAATTCGTCCACCTGCATTCACTGAAGGGAAGCTGGATGGAACCAATTATACACTCTGGAAGTTCAAAATTTCTGCAATTTTGGACTCCTATGAATTACTTGACACTGTCATGGGACCGATGGGATTGGATCCAGAGCCTATACCAGTTGAAGATCCAGCAAATTCAAGATTGATGATTCAGCCAGATCCAGATCTTCTACGAGCTTGGAAGAGGCGGAATGCTGATGCATTATGTGCGATTGTCACTAGTGTAAGTGATTCTGTGCTTACTTTAGTTCAACATACTACTAAAGCACATGAGGCTTGGGGCATATTGGCTCGACAATATGAGACCAAGAACCACACTAGGATACAGAATTTAGAAAATCAGTTGGCAAATGAAAAGCATTCTGATTCTGAAAAGGCTGAAGATTTTATCAAACGGATAAAGCATCTTCAAGATCAATTGGCTGCAGTTGGTGTTGTTATAACACCAGAAGAGCTGGCTCGAAGATCTGTACGTGTTCTTCCAGCAAAGTATGATGGATTAGTAACAGCCCTTAACACTCAGGTAAGGCCAACTCCTCTTACATTTGAAGAGTTTTGTGCCATGCTTTTAGAAGAAGAGATGCGGCTGAAGAATCGGCAAAGTACAACTGATGCTGCATTCTCAGCAAATGCAAAAGGTAAAGGCTCTTCAGAGGGATCAAAGAAGAAGCCAAAGAAGAAAAAGTTCACAGGAAGTTGCTTCTATTGTGAAAAGAAAGGCCATGCCATCAAGGATTGCAGAAAGAAGCAAGCTGATGAACGGAATGGGACTGTAAAATCATCATGGAAGAACAAAGAGTCTGCAAACAACACAGAGCTGGAACTTTGGGTAGCTATTGAAGAGGTATGTTCATCTGCTCAAGCTCGTGTTGATGAGCCATGGATTTTAGATAGTGGAGCTTCTCGCCATATGACTAGTAAAAAGGATTGGTATAGTTCCCTAGTGCCTCTGCGGGAATCCATCAATGTAGTGGTGGGAAATGACTCCAAGTGTCCAGCTGAAGGAACTGGAACCATCTCTTTTATCACTTCTCCAGGTGTTGAGAAAAAGTTATCCGATGTTCTCTATGTACCTACACTCAAAAGAAATTTGTTGTCAGTTTCTGCAATAACAGATCGTGGACTCGAAGTTCACTTCAATAAGAGTGGTGCGGAAATCATGGATTCATCAGGTAATGTTGTAGGTAAAGGCATACGACGGGATAACTTGTATGAGTTAAGTGCTTTAACTGCTACAGAAGATAAAGATGTAAGCAGGTTATGGCACCGACGATTTGGGCATCTCGGATTTGCAGTTTTGAAGGAGATGCAACGAACAGGGATGGTTGCTCATATGCCTGCATTTTCAGAGTTGCAGGAACCTTGTGAAGCTTGTATGATGGGCAAGCAACAACGAAAGGCATTTCCAAGAGAGACCAGCAATCGATCTCAAGCTCCTCTAGAGTTGGTACATGCTGATCTCTGCGGTAAAATGTCTACACCTGCTTTAGGAGGATCTTTCTACTTCTTGCTGTTAGTCGACGATTATAGTAGAAAGATGTGGGTTTATTTCATTCGAGAGAAGGCTGATGCTTTTGAAAAATTTAAAACGTGGCATAAGTATGTAGAAAGTGAATCAGGAAGGAAACTGAAGAAATTTAGAACAGATAGAGGAGGTGAATTCTTGTCAACAGAATTCAACAATTACTGTAAGGAGCATGGTGTGAAAAGGCAACTTACCACAGCTCATACACCCCAACAAAATGGCGTTGTTGAGCGCAGGAACAGGACAGTAGTTGAAATGGCTCGTTGTATGTTGAAGGCTCAAGACATGCCTGATTCATTCTGGGCAGAAGCAGTCAATACAGCAGTCTACATCCTCAATCGAAGCTACACAAAAGCTTTAAAGGGGATGACTCCTCAAGAAGCATATTCTGGTAAAAAGCCTTCAGTTTTGCATTTCAGAATTTTTGGTTGTTTCTGTTATGCACATATTCCTGATTCAACAAGATCAAAGTTGGATTCAAAAAGCAAAAAGTGTGTCTTCCTAGGATATAGTGAAGAGTCTAAAGCATACAGGTTATGGGATCCTGAGGCAAGGAAGATTTTTGTCAGCCGAGATGTGGTGTTTGATGAACGACCACACTTAGTAGAAGATAAAGGTAAATCTACTATCTCATCAAGCGGAGAAATATCTCACCTTGTGCCTATCAAAAGACAGGTTAAAGTTGAGGAGGAGGAAACATCTAATGGAGAAATTTCCTCAATAAAAAGCCAACCAGTTGTAGCTGCACAGCGTAAGCCACTACCGAAGTGGGCACAACAGCTCTTTGATGATCACAATCCACATGTAGATGTACCAGAATCATCATCGGATGGATTACGAAGATCAAAGAGAATAGAGGAGCAAAGGAGAGCCTCAGAACACATTGTTAACATGGCTCTAATGGCAGATATCATGGGTTCGATAAAGGAACCTACCACCATTGAAGAAGCCCTTGATGATCCAGATTGGAGAGCGGCAATGCAGTCTGAGTATGATAGTATACTCAAAAATGATACATGGGATCTAGTCGACTTGCCGCCAAAGAAGAAGGTAATAGGTACTAAATGGATTTGGAAAGCTAAGTATAAAGCTGATGGAACATTAGAAAAGTATAAGGCACGATTAGTTGCACAGGGTTTTTCACAGATTGAAGGATTTGATGTTCAAGAAACTTTTGCACCAACAGCACGCATGACAACTATTCGGACGGTACTTGCAGTAGCTGCACAAAAGTCTTGGCCTATTTTCCAGATGGATGTCAAATCTGCATTTTTGAATGGTCACCTCAAGGAGGAGGTATATGTATCTCAACCACCAGGTTTTGAGGTGCCCAATTCAGAAAATAAAGTTTGCAGGTTGAAGAAAGCTTTGTATGGACTTAAGCAAGCTCCACGGGCTTGGTACCAACGAATAGATCATTTTTTCAAAAATATGGGTTTTGAAAGAAGTACTTCTGATGCTAACCTGTATGTAACGAAAAGGGATAGCAAGCTAGTTGTTGTCATTGTATATGTAGATGATTTGATCATTACAGGAGATCATCAGGAACTCATCAATCAAACTCGGATCAGCTTGGGAACTGAGTTTGAAATGACAGACTTAGGTCTACTCCATTTTTGTCTGGGAATTGAAGTATGGCAAAGGAAGGATGGCATTTTCATCTCACAACAAAAATATTCCAAAGAAATTCTCAAGGCATTTGGAATGATGGACTGCAAACCAACTAGCACACCTATGGAGGTAAATCATAAGCTATCTATGGATGATAACATGCCTGATGTAGATGCTAAGAAGTATAGGAAGCTCGTTGGAAGTCTTATTTTTCTGTGCAACACTAGACCAGACATTTGCTATGCTGTTGGAGTGTTAAGCAGGTTTTCCAACAAACCTAAGGAGAGTCACTGGAATGCTGGAATGCGAATTCTAAGGTACATTGCAGGAACCTTGGATTTTGGTATTTTGTATACCATAGGTGATACACTCCAAGGATATTGTGATTCAGATTGGGCTGGAGATTGTGATTCTAGAAAATCAGTTTCTGGATATTGTTTCTCACTTGGTTCAGGAATATTTTCTTGGGTAAGTAGGAAGCAACCAACTCTTGACTCTCCTCCACTGAAGCAGAGTACAAAGCAGCTTGTTTTGCTTCTTGTGAGGCAGTCTGGTTAAGGAGAATTCTTGCAGATATAGGCTTTCCATCAAATATGCCAATTGTACTCAAGTGTGATAATCAAAGTTGTATGGCTATTGCAAAGAACCCAGTATTTCATGCTCGCACCAAGCACATAGAAGTACAGTACCATTACATTCGTGAGCTAATTGAAGATGAAATTGTGGAGCTAGAATATTGCCCAACAGAGGCAAATTGTGCTGACATATTCACTAAAGCACTTGGAAGAGAGCAGCTCAACAAGCATCTTCAACAGATGGGCATAGGACCGAGACCTACTTGATTTATCATCGGTAAACATTGAGGGGGGGTGTTAGTATATGATCAATGTCTACCCCTCATGATTGTATGCACATTTTGTAAGGCCCCCTTTATGAGGAGAAGCCAAGCGTGCATTACCCAATTGATGGGAATCCCAACTTGAATGTTGGATGAAGGTCATATTGGACCATGTAAGATATTATAAGGAAAGGGAGTTACCAGGGTCCCCAATTGTGGGGTCCGGGGCAGCGGTGAGCAGCCCCGGCTGGGGGGTCCAAGGGGGCGACGGTAAAGGGAATATTCCATGGAATATTCCCTGTCGGAGTCAGAAATCATTTATATTTGTTAGGTCGGTTCAACCAGTCTAAGCCGTGTATGGCAATTACGCGGGCGGTGGCCGCCCACGCTCTACCGCCCATGTATAGCCGTCCATGGCAGGCCACCCATGATCCTATATATACATGACTTCTGCACTTCCTAAGATACCGAGTTGAGCCAGCATACCTCTACCTTGTATCTCCCTATCTAGAGTTGTCTAGATCACCATTTAAGCTCTACCTTGAGAGCGCACGGGTGGACAACGCCATCATCTTTGTACTTGCTGCTAGTAGAAAATTGTTGAGATTCTCCTATATCTGTTATCTTCTCTGCTATTGCTCCTGTGTTATATTGCGTAACTATTGTCTTTCAAGAGAATCAAATCAATCATTGATTGATTGGAGAGTGATTGAGGGAAGTTAGCCTCCCAAACTCAACTATAAATAGATGGCAGTTTTAGTCGTGGTTAGAGAGACCTATGTGAAGACCTCCAAGAGCTGAGCTTTATGCCATATCAAGGTGTGATTACAAGGCACACATATGTATCAGTAAGTCATTGTATTGTACAAGCAATATACTTTCATTTTCATGATTATTTGAGTTCATCTTTCCATGTTCTTGTGAAGTGTACTACTCACTGCCATTACTCTCAGTTTTCTCAGTCAGCTTGCAGAGATCTTTTCTCTGAGCTTGGTGCATAATTTTCAGTGATTTAACTTGGTAAAGTTAGCTCTATAAGTCTACTATATGCTCACAAATTTTCATGTCATTTGGATGTTGCAATCTTCAGTTATGTTTATTTGAAGTCAACAAGGTCTGTTCATCTTCACTTCTGTGTGAGGTACCCGACTTTTTCACTCATCTTGTCAGAGCCATTTCTCAGTGGTTACTTATCCAAATTCAGTGATTTAAAGCTTGTTGGATTCAACTTACTGTCTAGTATAATCATACAAATGTTCATAATCATTGGATTCCTACATTTTGAGTTATGTTGATTTTTCTGCTCACTAGTCTCAAACTGTAGCAGCCCGTGAGAATCGGGATGATGTCATCAGTTGTTAAAACTCATTCTCAGTGTGTGGTTCATTATTTTTGATGAGATTACTCTTGAAAGTTAGCTCTTGAAGCTACCTAGACTTCCCCAAGAGGAATTAAGCTAATTGCTGCTGTGCGCAGAGAATTATGTAAAACACTGGACAGGTGTATGAACCAAGAATAGCAAGTTTTCACCTCTGAGCTAACTCCAACTTATCTGTTTTGATCTATCTTTTTGAGAGTGATCTTCCAAGGTACATAGGGTGTCTAATACATCCATTGGCAAGCTAAAAGGGCCCACCATATACTTCTGGAGTTCATTTGGCTGGTGTAGATCAAAGATTTTTCAACACCTCTTCATCTTCAAGCACATACCTATCCATCTCTTCACAGTGGTATCAGAGCAAGGTTGGACAACATGGCAGATGGATTTCCTTCATCAATTGACAAATTGGACAGAGGTAACTACTCAGCTTGGTCATTAAGGATGGAAGCTTATCTCCAAGGTAGAAGTTTATATGGTTATGTGGCTGGAGATGAAGTTATGCCAAGTTTTAGGAACAAAAGTCAACCAACACAAGAAGAGCAAGAAAGATTGAGCACATGGTGCTCCAAAGATGCACTTGCAAGGTCTTATCTCCTCAACTCTATCTCAGATTTTTTGTTGCCTCACATTAGAAGTTGTAAGACATCTCAGGAAGTGTGGGATGCATTTGAAGCTTTCTTTTCTTCAAGTACCAAAGCTAGGAAGCATCAACTATGGCTGGATTTCACAACTCTCAAGAAGGCTCCCAAACAAAATGTGACTGATTTTGTCACAAAGCTCAAGGACATAGCGGATCAGTTGGGAAGCATTGGAGAGGTAATAGATGAAGAGAAAATTGTAAGGCAGGTCATCAATGGCTTGAAGGCAGATGACAAGTGGGAAGCATTCACCACAGCTATGGATTTGTACATGGACATACATGTACCTGATTTCAATACACTGATTGGACAACTACTTACTCAGGAGGCAAAACTTATAAAAAATGGAGAAAGCTCTAAAGGTAATCAATCTTCAGCTTTCTACACTGATAAAAGCAAGTCCAAAGATAACAAAGGAAAGGCAAAGAAAGTGGATGATGAAGCAGGTACATATCAAGCTAACTATGCAGGTAGAGGAAGACATGGCAGAGGTAGAGGAAGAGGAGGTAGACAAGGCAGGGGGAGATCCCAGGACTCCAACTCATGTTCTATTTGTGGATTAACTAATCATACAACTGAAAATTGCTTTAGGAATTCCAGGAATCAAAGAGGCAGAGGATACAATAGAGGAAGTTATGGCTACTCAAGAGGAAGGTTCAACAACTACCATGGCAACTACAACAACTACAATCATTCAAACTATCAAGGAGGCTACAAAGGAAGAAGAGACTACAATAACTACACAGAAGACTCAAACAAAGAGGATTCATTATTGATCATGAACATGGCTATGCCACAAGGTAAATCTGATGATTATGTTTTCTACATAGATTCAGGTTGTTCAAATCTTGTGGCAAGAAATGTGGCACTCCTATCAGATTTAGAAGATCCAAGGAATAAGCATGAGGTACAAACAGGAGATGATACAAAACATCCTGTGGAGAAAATAGGCAATGTCAAAGCACCTGATGGAAACATCAACCTAATCAGTAAGGTACTCTATGTCCCTACCATTACAAAGAATTTGATAAGTGTTGGGCAGATAGTAGAGAAAGGGTTGCAAGTCAGGTTCACAAAAGCAGGAGCATTTGTTGAAGATCCAAGTCAAGGATTCAAAAGAATTGCAAAAGGTGAAAAGACAGGTAGATTGTTCACATTTGAATTACAGGACACTAGAAACATTGCTCTATTTATTTATGGTAGTCAGACACTCACAGAATTGGAAGTATGGCACAAAAGGTTAGCACATATTCGTGAAAGGTCATTAAAGCAAATTTGCAGGGACCAAAGTGTACTTGGAATCCCTAACTTGTCAAAACAACATATGATTTATAAGTGTAGTGCATGTCAATTTGGAAAGTCTCACAGGTTACCATTCATGAAGAAAGGTTATATGCATGGAGATCTCTTGGAGTTGGTTCATACAGATGTATGGGGACCTAGCAAGGAAGCTTCAATATCTGGATCAAGGTATTATGTTTCCTTTATTGATGATTGTAGCAGATGGACTATCCTATTCTTTATGAAACACAAAGATGAAGTTTTTTCATGTTTCAAAAGATATGTGGCTCTTGTGGAGAATCAAACAGGTAAATCACTAAAAAGGCTAAGGTCAGATGGAGGGGGAGAATACTTCTCCCATGATTTTGATTCTTTTCTTCAAGAAAGAGGAATCAAAAGAGAGGTAACTACACACTCCTGAGCAAAATGGAGTGGCAGAAAGGAGGAATAGGACAATTGTTGAAGCTGCAAGGTCTATGTTAAATGAAAAGCATTTACCTAATTACTTATGGGCTGAGGCTGTATCTACAGCCACTTACTTGATTAACAGGTTGCCTTCAAAATCCCTTGATGGGATGACTCCATATGAGGCTTGGAATGGAAGAAGACCAAGCTTAGATCATTGTAAAATTTTTGGATGTACTGCTTTTGCTCATGTTCCTTCACAGGTTAGAGGCAAGATGGATCCAAAGGCAGAAAGGTGTGTATTTATTGGATATGACAACAATCAAAAGGGCCACAGGTTATACAACCCTACCAACAAAGGATTCTTGGTAAGCAGAGATGTAGTTTTTGATGAGAACAAATCATGGTATGAAGATTCATGCAGGAAGATCAATTTACCATATGATCTTGAAGAAGATTTTCCAAAGCTTGGTAGAGAACAATCAAAGATTGAAGAACAAGACACCTCAGAGGATGATGAAGAATCTCACATGGAAAAGATCAAAGCATGGAAATCTAAAGGTAAAGAAAAATTGCAGGAACTTGGACATGAGGCAGAATCATCACATCATGGCCTAAGAAGATTTATGAGGGAAACGAAAAAACCAGAAACGTATGGTTTGACACCTCATTAGTAACTAAACATACTATCTACATAGCACAGGACATAAACCAAGAGGAGCCATCATCATTCGAAGAGGCCAAAGCAAAAACAGAATGGAAGCAAGCAATGAAGGAAGAGATTGAAGCACTTGAGGAAAACAACACTTGGGATTTGGTGCCCAAGACTTCATCCATGAAGGTAATAGGCTCAAGATGGGTCTATAAACTCAAGAAGAATTCTGATGGTTCAATTAACAGGTATAAGGCAAGGCTTGTGGCAAAAGGCTTTGCACAAACTCAGGGAATTGATTATGAGGAGACTTTCTCTCCTGTGGCAAAGATGCCTACTATTAGGGTTTTGCTTAGTATTGCCCTTCCAAGAATTGGAAGATACTTCAACTAGATGTAAAGAATGCATTCTTGAATGGTTGGATAACAGAAGAGGTATATATGGCACAACCACCTGATTTTGAGAATCAAGTTTATCCTGATTATGTGTGTAAACTTAACAAAGCATTGTATGGTCTCAAGCAAGCTCCAAGAGCTTGGAATTTCAGGCTTGTTTCATTCTTGCAAGACAAAGGCTTTCAACCAAGCAAGGCAAATCCTTCACTCTTTATTAAAAAGAATAATTTCGAGGTCATCTACCTATGTGTATTTGTAGATGATATTATATTGACAGGAAATGATGCAGATGGTATGAAGAAGATCAAAGATCAGATGAGAGAAGAGTTCAAGATAAGTGATTTGGGTTCACTTACCTACTTCCTAGGTTTGGAAGTTGTCTACAAGTTTGTTTCTCACTCAAAGAAAGTACATTAAGGACATGTTGGCAAAATTCAAGATGCAACATTGTAAGATTGCAGGTACTCCAATGGAGGTCAATCACAAATTGAGCTCACATGAAGGTGAACTCATAGAGGACATCACATCATATCAAAGTCTAGTGGGTAGTCTCAACTATGCCACATTGACAAGAGTAGATATATGTTACAGTGTGAGTGTGCTAAGCCAATTTATGCACACACCAAGGAAACCACATATGGATGCTGCCAAAAGGATTCTCAAGTATCTCAAAGGAACCATAAATGAAGGACTTTATTATCCTTATGTATCTGATTTAGGTTTGAAGCTATTTTCTGATGCAGATTGGGCTGGCTCCAAGGAAAATAGAAGGAGCACTTCAGGTTATCTTACCTTTGCAGGTTCAAAGCTTATTTCATGGTCATCCAAGAAGCAACCCACAGTTGCTCTCTCTTCTACTGAAGCTGAATATAGAGGTCTTACCATAGCTACACAAGAAGCTATGTGGATGAAGACATTATTCAAAGATCTTGGATTGGAGTTTGGAACTCCAACTATTTTTGGTGACAATATGAGTTCTATTCATTTGGCTGCTAATCCTATTTTTCATGCAAGGACTAAACATATTGAAGTTCATTATCACTATGTACGAGAAAAGGTTCTAAGCAAAGAGATTCAAATATCATATGTGACCACTCATCAACAATGTGCAAATATTCTAACCAAGGCATTGGATGGTACAAAGCTTTGCAAATTCAAGGCTATAATTGGTTTGCAGGTAATCTTGGAAGATTGAAGACCTCAAGCATACTTGGCTTGAGGGGGAGCTGTTGGAGCAAGTCTATGACAAGCCTAAGTATTGGCTTGAGTCTCACAAAGTCTTAGAAGAAGCTTAAAATGAAGACTATGTAAACTTCACTTGTGAACTACCTCTTGTAACTTTTAAAGAGTTTACTTAATGTAAAAGTAAGAGAATCTTAAGTGGTTGAGTCCACTTGATCAAAACTGGAAAGAGGATCCACGAATTTGTGATTTGTGGTAGGTAGAGAATCAAATCAATCATTGATTGATTGGAGAGTGATTGAGGGAAGTTAGCCTCCCAAACTCAACTATAAATAGATGGCAGTTTTAGTCGTGGTTAGAGAGACCTATGTGAAGACCTCCAAGAGCTGAGCTTTATGCCATATCAAGGTGTGATTACAAGGCACACATATGTATCAGTAGGTCATTGTATTGTACAAGCAATATACTTTCATTTTCATGATTATTGAGTTCATCTTTCCATGTTCTTGTGAAGTGTACTACTCACTGCCATTACTCTCAGTTTTCTCAGTTAGCTTGCAGAGATGTTTTCTCTGAGCTTGGTGCATAACTTTCAGAGATTTAACTTGGTAAAGTTAGCTCTATAAGTCTACTATATTTTCACAAATTTTCATGTCATTTGGATGTTGCAATCTTCAGTTATGTTCATTTGAAGTCAACAAGGTCTGTTCATCTTCACTTCTCTGTCAGGTACCCGACTTTTTCACTCATCTTGTCATAGCCATTTCGCAGTGGTTACTTCTCCAAATTCAGGGATTTAAAGCTTGTGGGATTCCACGTTTTGTCTAGTATAACCATACAAATTTTCATAATCATTGAATTCCTACATTTTGAGTTATGTTGATGTTTCTGCTCACTGGTCTCAAACTGTAGCAGCTCGTGAAAATCGGGATGATGTCATTAGTTGTTAAAACTCATTCTCAGTGTGTGGTTCATTATTTTTGATGAGATTACTCTTGAAAGTTAGCTCTTTAAGCTACCTAGACTTCCCCAAGAGGAATTAAGCTAATTGCTGCAGTGCTCAGAGAATTATGTAAAACACTGGACAGGTGTATGAACCAAGAATAGCAAGTTTTCACCTCTGAGCTAACTCCAACTTATCTGTTTTGATCTATCTTTTTGAGAGTGATCTTCCAAGGTACATAGGGTGTTTCTAATACATCCATTGGCAAGCTAAAAGGGCCCACCATATACTTCTGGAGTTCATTTGGCTGGTGTAGATCAAATATTTTTCAACACCTCTTCATCTTCAAGCACATACCTATCCATCTCTTCACAGTGGTATCAGAGCAAGGTTGGACAACATGGCAGATGGATTTCCTTCATCAATTGACAAATTGGATAGAGGTAACTACACAGCTTGGTCATTAAGGATGGAAGCTTATCTCCAAGGTAGAAGTTTATATGGTTATGTGGCTGGAGATGAAGTTATGCCAAGTTTCAGGAACAAAAGTCAACCAACACAAGAAGAGCAAGAAAGATTGAGCACATGGTGCTCCAAGGATGCACTTGCAAGGTCTTATCTCCTCAACTCTATCTCAGATTTTTTTTTGCCTCACATTAGAAGTTGTAAGACATCTCAGGAAGTGTGGGATGCACTTGAAGCTTTCTTTTCTTCAAGTACCAAAGCTAGGAAGCATCAACTATGGCTGGATTTCACAACTCTCAAGAAGGCTCCCAAACAAAATGTGACTGATTTTGTCACAAAGCTCAAGGACATAGCGGATCAGTTGGGAAGCATTGGAGAGGTAATAGATGAAGAGCAAATTGTAAGGCAGGTCATCAATGGCTTGAAGGCAGATGACAAGTAGGAAGCATTCACCACAGCTATGGTTTTGTACATGGACATACATGTACCTGATTTCAATACACTGATTGGATAACTACTTACTCAAGAGGCAAAGCTTATAAAAAATGGAGAAGGCTCTAAAGGTAATCAATCTTCAGCTTTATACATTGATAAAAGCAAGTCCAAAGATAACAAAGGAAAGGCAAAGAAAGTGGATGATGAAGTAGGTACATATCAAGCTAACTATGCAGGTAGAGGAAGACATGGCAGAGGTAGAGGAAGAGGAGGTAGACAAGGCAGGGGGAGATCCCAAGACTCCAACTCATGTTCTATTTGTGGATTAACTAATCATACAACTGAAAATTGCTTTAGGAATTCCAGGAATCAAAGAGGCAGAGGATACAATAGAGGAAGTTATGGCTACTCAAGAGGAAGGTTCAACAACTACCATGGCAACTACAACAACTACAATCATTCAAACTATCAAGGAGGCTACAAAGGAAGAAGAGACTACAATAACTACACAGAAGACTCAAACAAAGAGGATTCATTATTGATCATGAACATGGCTATGCCACAAGGTAAATCTGATGAGCATGTTTTCTACATAGATTCAGGTTGTTCAAATCATGTGGCAGGAAATGTGGCACTCCTATCAGATTTAGAAGATGCAAGGAATAAGCATGAGGTACAAACAGGAGATGATACAAAACATCCTGTGGAGAAAATAGGCAATGTCAAAGATGTGATGGAAACATCAACCTACTCAGTAAGGTACTCTATGTCCCTACCATTACAAAGAATTTGATAAGTGTTGGGCAGATAGTAGAGAAAGGGTTGCAAGTCAGGTTCACAAAAGCAGGAGCATTTGTTTAAGATCCAAGTCAAGGATTCAGAAGAATTGCAAAAGGTGAAAAGACAGGTAGATTGTTCACATTTGAATTACAGGACACTAGAAACATTGCTCTCTTTAATTATGGTAGTCAGACACTCACAGAATTGGAAGTATGGCACAAAAGGCTAGCACATATTGGTGAAAGGTCATTAAAGCAAATTTGCAGGGACCAAAGTGTACTTGGAATCCCTAACTTGTCAAAACAACATATGATTTATAAGTGTAGTGCATGTCAATTTGGAAAGTCTCACAGGTTACCATTCATGAAGAAAGGTTATATGCATGGAGATCTCTTGGAGTTGCTTCATACAGATGTATGGGGACCTAGCAAGGAAGCTTCAATATCTGGATCAAGGTATTATGTTTCCTTTATTGATGATTGTAGCAGATGGACTATCCTATTCTTTATGAAACACAAAGATGAAGTTTTTTCATGTTTCAAAAGATATTTGGCTCTTGTGGAGAATCAAACAGGTAAATAACTAAAAAGGCTAAGGTCAGATGGAGGGGGAGAATACTTCTCCCATGATTTTGATTCTTTTCTTCAAGAAAGAGGAATCAAAAGAGAGGTAACTACAAGGTACACTCCTGAGCAAAATGGAGTGGGAGAAAGGAGGAATAGGACAATTGTTGAAGCTGCAAGGTCTATGTTAAATGAAAAGCATTTACCTAATTACTTATGGGCTGAGGCTGTATCTACAACCACTTACTTGATTAACAGGTTGCCTTCAAAATCCCTTGATGGGATGACTCCATATGAGGCTTGGAATGGAAGAAGACCAAGCTTAGATCATTGTAAAATTTTTGGATGTATTGCTTTTGCTCATGTTCCTTCACAGGTTAGAGGCAAGATGGATCCAAAGGCAGAAAGGTGTGTATTTATTGGATATGACAACAATCAAAAGGGCTACAGGTTATACACCCTACCAACAAAGGATTCTTGGTAAGCAGAGATGTAGTTTTTGATGAGAACAATTCATGGTATGAAGATTCATGCAGGAAGATCAATTTACCATATGATCTTGAAGAAGATTTTCCAAAGCTTGGTAGAGAACAATCAAAGATTGAAGAACAAGACACCTCAGAGGATGATGAAGAATCTCACATGGAAAAGATCAAAGCATGGAAATCTAAAGGTAAAGCAAAATTGCAGGAACTTGGACATGAGGCAGAATCATCACATCATGGCCTAAGAAGATCTATGAGGGAAAAGAAAAAACCAGTTGAAATCTTTCCACAAAAGGAAGTAAGCCCAAAGCTTTATGGAAAGCTTCAAGCTTCTCCCTAGGCAAAGCCTTCGTGAAAAGGCATGCAATCTTCTCCTGCGTGGGCACATATGCCAAGATGATCTCCCCATAAAAGAACCTCTCCCTGACATAATGATAATGCACCTCAATGAGCTTAGTGCGAGCATGGAACACAGGGTTCCTCAAAACTACCAATGGGCTTTGACTGTTAGTGAAGATGGTGGTGGCAGAAGACTCACCAACACCCAAATCAGCCAAAAGGCGTTTGAGCCACACACACTCAAGAGTTGCTGTGAAAGCTTCCCTATACTCAGCCTCACAATTAGAAGTGGCCATAGTAGGCTGCTTCTTGCTCAACCAAGTACCAAACATGAAGCAAAAACCACTAGTGGACACACGGGTGTCATAGCAACTAGCCCAATCAGAGTCAGAAAAAGCATACAAATCTGCCGGTAGTGATCCCCCGTGGGATAAAACAAACCAAGTAGCCGGGTACCACTCAAATAGCGAAAGATGTGCTTAATTGCCTACCAATGTTTGACTCCTAGGCAATGCATAAACCTGCTCATCTGTGAGACAACAAAGTAAATATCTGGCCAAGTAATGCATAAGTAAATCAGGCATCCAATAGTCTGATGATAGAGGACAGCATCAAATGCATCTCCAGCATCATGAAGACCCAATCAAAAACCTATCTCCCTAGGAGTGGCAATAGGCTTACTGTCTTCGAGGCCAAAATGATGCAATAATGTGTCAATATATTTTGTTTGACAATAAGCTATTCCACCATTAACTTGCATAAGTTGAATGCCCAAATAGTGATGCAAATGCCCCAAATTAGACATCTCAAATGAGGCATGCAAATCAGACTTAAAATCAGCAGTATGCTTCTCAATAGGACCAGTGAGCAGCGTGTCGTCAACATAGACAACAATGATCAGAAGCACATCATTAGCACACTTAACATATAAGATGCTTTCACTTGGACTGTTCTCAAAACCATGTGCATTCAGATAGGCATGTATCTTCTCATACCAAGCACGTGGTGCTTGCTTTAAACCATATAATGCCTTCTTTAACCTGCACAACGAATTTTCATGCCCTTTTTGCACAAAGCCATGGGGCTCAAAAACATACACTTCTTCATGCAAGTCACCAGTCAAAAATGTGGTTATAATGTCCAACTGATGTACATTCCAACCATGATGGGCTGCAAGTGCATAGATGCTCCAAACAGTAGTCATATGGCATGTAGGCGCAAAGGTCTTATCAAAATCAATGCCTCTTTCCTGTGCATAACCCTTTGCAACAAGCCTAGGGTTATATCTATCAACTGTTCCATCAGGCTTACACTTTAGCTTGTAAACCCACTTAGTGCCAATGGCCTTCTTGCCAGGAGGCAAGTCACATAAAGGCCACGTATCGTTCTTCATTATAGCATCATATTCATATTGCATAACAACCAACCACTTTTTTGAATTTTGTGTGTTGTCAAATGAAATAGGCTCATTCTCATCATAGAGACTAGATCCACCCATAGCATACCAATGTGATGCAAAAGAGGCACTATGAGAGCCTCATCGAGTACGATATGACAGAGGTGCATCTAATTTGCTATGACGCAAAGTTTGCACTAGCCATTTTGGCATAGTTTTTGCCTCCTTAATGTCAGCTCTCTCATCAACAAGTGCATCATGTAAATTTGCATCAGAAATGGGATGATCTACATCATCACATGAAACCTACAAAGGGTGCGAAGTTGCCTCATTAGGACCAGCACTAGACTATCCAACTGTAAAAAGAGGCAGCAAAGTATCATAGATGTCTTTAGAGCTTATAGATGTCTCCTTAGTACATGAAAGCAATGGCTGAATAGCCTTTACTTTCAGAACTATACCCAATGAAAATACATTTTATTGCTTTATCATCCAATTTTCTGTGATGTTGTTTAAGCACTAATGCATATGCAAACAACCAAAAACAAGTAGATGAGCAACAGATGGCTTGCAATCATGGCAAGCCTCATATGGAGCGATAAAATGTAGTGCTTTATTGGGACACCTATTAAGTACATATGCTGCACACATGACAACCTCAAGCCAGAAACTATGTAGTAAAGCATGAACATTGACCATACACCTCGCCATCTCCATGAGTGACCTATTCTTTCCTTTCAGAACTCTATTCTCTTGAGGTGTACACACCACTATACACTGGTGTTTTGTCCCACGTTCAGCTAGAAATGCATTAAAATCAGAAGACATATATTCGCCCCCTCGATCCGAAGGGAGGGTGTCCATTTTACATGTTGACAGATTTTTCAACCAAAACTAAGAACTGTTTGAAGCACATGAACACTTCGGACTATGCTTTCAATGGATATACCCATGCATGCGTGGAAAAATCATCGATCAAAGTCACAAAGTAAAGATAATTTCCAAAACAAGGTATCTGCATAGGACCAAAGACATCACTATGTACAAGCTGCAGTTTCTGAGTAGCCCGAACTGAACCATCTTTTGGAAAGGAGGAACGATACATTTTGCCCAAAATACATCCTTCACAAACATGTTTTCCGGGTGCCTCAAGCTTGGGCAAAGAGGACACGATTTCAGATTTCTGCATGCGTAGCAAACTAGCAAAATTCAGATGACCAAAGCATGCATGCCAAAGCTTTGCATTCGACATAGCCTAAGAATGATGTAACACACATGCCAAATCATTTACACATCTTTCATAGCCTATGAGCTTATATAGACCACGACATAAAATGCCAGAAGAAATAATCACGTCGCCATTTGATAGATCATGAACTGTACATCTGTCGTCAATAAATTTCACAACCAAGCGAATCTTGGCTAATGCAAAAACTGAGAACATATTTTTCTTGATCCCTAGCACAAACAAATCATCTGACGAAGCGAAAGAACTACCATCAAGAATAGTCAAAATGATCTTACCAACTCCCATAACAGGATAAGAGGAGTTGTTGGTGCATGTAATAGTATTCCCTATAGGGGTAGGCTCGAGTGAAGATAAGAAACTACACTGCGAGTTAATATGTTTGGTCACCCCACTGTCAAAGTACCAAACATCTCAGTCTACTACAGACATGCACTCCTCATGAGAAGATGGGTCAAAACTACAAACAATAGTAAATGCCCATTCTTCTTCCTGCACAAGGTTAGCACACTCTATTTTTGGTTAGGAAATTGTCCATAGAATCACCTTCATTCATGTGCTCACTGTCCAACTGTTTTCGGAGGTAAGCAATAGGAGCCTCATTCCTAGCTTGGTACAATGTGATTAGTGTATCCCAAGTATCAATGCATGTGCCCGTTTGACAGACAAAGCTATCAATGCATGTGCCCGGGCATCTCTACCATCCCAAAAAATTTGCTCTGCAGTAGGTGTAGCAAAAACCGCAGCAGGAACAGGAATATGTAGAATATCATCATCTTCGACACCTTCTGCATCACCTTTAGTACCTGCAGTTGTAACAGTTGTAGGTGTTATTGGACGTTTTTCAACACCCTGCACAATGTTCGACAATCCTTTTTCAACCAATACATGTCGCATCATATAAGCCCACAACGGGTAGTTGGTACCATCCAACTTATCCTCAACAACCAACATACGAAATACATCACTACTTTCAGCCATGGCCGATGACTGAAATACCTTGATGTAGAAAATTGTCTGTATCTCAAAACATTGAATGGAAATGCCCAAATAAGTTCTACTAAACTTGTAATAGACTTCAAGATGTGTATACTGGTGAACTGAAACTAGTATATAGCTTTGGCACAAAAAGACGAAATAGCCTACACAAGTGCTACGATAGTGCCTTTGGAGGTCGAAACTAGCTCTGAAACACCTTGAGTATGCTCACCAAATTTTGTGCGAAATCTGAGATGGCAACCAAAGAGGTGTAGACAATGCCCTAGATGAAGCGGTGACCTACTCTGATACCGATTGTTGGAGTTAGACGTGTGCGGAAGCAAGCGAACAACACAAGGAAGAAGAAGAATCTTGGAGCACAACACACAATATTGAATGTATTACTAGAGAATGTACGAAGATAAGTTGCCCATTAGGGCAATAGGTGTATATACAAGCCCGGGGAAAAAACCTCCTAAAGAGGGAAAGAAGTGCCCCGACGGTCCTAGAGTGTTCACACACATCACTACCTAAATATATCAACAATGTGCATGAAGATCTTGGACTAATTTGTTGCTGAAATTGTTGTTGAATACGAGGGACCAATGATAGAAGTTGCCCCAATGGGATAGTAATAGAGGCATTTGATAAAATATTCCACATAGAATCAAAATTTTGCATATGAGAGTCTGGTGTGTTCTCTAGCCATATTTGGACCGGGTCCATCTCTTTTAGTTGGATATTTTGTATTGCCTATTGGGCCACTGGTACTGAATCGGGAAAGAGAGGTGGTTCTTGACTTGCCGACATGGTTGCTTTAGTAACCATCTACTGTTGCTCTCGAATTCCGAGTTCAAAAATCTCAGCAACTGGGTGCAACTTTTTATCAGACCGCATTTGAACTGCTACTGCTTGTGTATCTACTACTGAAATTTATACCATATTTGCCATTGGATGCTGTCCTTCTTTTCTTGGCTTATCATATTCAAATGCTTCTTTACAATAGTTGCGGATATTTCCAATTTCTCCACAAAAATGGCATCTTGGTAGTGGGAGAGATGCACTCTCACGGGTTTGTCTCGAATTCCAATGAGGCTATGCAAAATTGTTTGGTCGTGGTCCTCTATAATTCTTGTAAGTTTGATAAGTTGTATTTCTCAAATGCGGTGGTGTGTAGTGGGTGGATGGTTGTCCTTGCTCCTGTATTATGGCATTTTTGGTCTGTGCGGTTTGTATTTTTGCATTATATGGGCAAGTTTTGGTAGAATGACTTGCTGTATCACAAATAGCACAATACATTTGATTTAGTGCATAGGCTAAAGTAGTATGCCCCTGATTCTTAAAATATACTTGTTTCAATGGATCATCATTCGTACTCTTAGAGGCTTTTGACCAATCCAGATCTTTGATAAAACCACCAACCTTATGTTCGAACTATAATTCCATAGCAATGATTGCATCCAGGGTCATACCACCCACACATCGAATAATCATAACTTGTTTGAGTTGGGGATTTAGTCCATTAATAAACCATTAAGAAATCATGTCATCCGGTAGATTAGTATTCACGTGAGGTAGCTACCGTAGATGAGTACGAAATAAAGTTGCATACTCTTGCACACTCTGATGTCGTTTCTATCTATTGTTTCATAAGTAATCAAAGATTTATGTCGCATTTTTCTTTAATCGAGAACGTCGTAAGAAGGCATTCTTAACATCTTCATATTGACCCAAAATGATTAATATCATATTTGGTTAACCAACGAGCAACTTCATTAACAAGAGTGGATTGAAACACTATAGCCTTATATGCCGGATCCGTTGGATAGTTTAGTAGAACATAATTAATTTCGTAAGTACGGACATGAGCTTCAGGATCATCACCTGGAAATCCACCAAATTTAGTATATGTGACTCCGACAAGTGTCGGTCGTGGGTGTATGACCTGCTACTGCTGTTGATGTTGCTGCTATTGTATTTGTCGCTACTGAGGCTGTTGTTGTTGTTGTTGTTGTTGTTGTTGTTGCTGATGCTGTTGCTGCATATTACTCATATCGTTGAAATCAAGAGGAAGTATCAATTCAAAATTACTTGAACAGGTTGATTCTAATTGTTGCTATGTCATGTAGTCTCTTTTCGAAATCTCTAGTCGTATTGTATCGGTGATTCTATCACACATGTCTGAATTCGAATGCCATTCCTTGTATTTTGTTACTGAGATTGACTTTTCACCAGAACTTCCACCCACATATGTATTAGTACCACTAGAATCAGAACTAAACTTTGGACTGCCACTGGAATTCACTAGGCTATCACCAAAATTGGCACCTACTCCACTCACCACACTTTCAACAGATTGAATGGGTTGTATTTCTGGTATACTCAGTAATCCTTGAACAAGAAAATGTTGTGGTGCCACTCCACTAGTCTGTGTACCACACTTTCCTTCAGATAATTGTTCTTCACCACTACCACCGGAGGGTGTTCCCAACATCTAGTAACCTTCCATGGATGTTGATCACTTTGGTACTTCGGATAAGATTCACCGGAACACGTTACATGCATAAATCATAGGATTCTTTCATTCGTCCAACCTTAATCTGTCCTTAGACTGGCTATTCCATGCCCATGGTTGGTGCTAGTGTTAACGAAAATTAGGAATTAACCAATTACAGGGTTCTTGGGATGGTCACAGTCTGTATTACAAAGACGCTATGATTATTTTCCCAAAAACATTCATTACGCAAAGTTTACTTGTCACTTCACTATGACTCTCCACCAACAGACCTACAATTAAACAATTTCACCACCAGACATCCTAAAGGCAAACATATTAAGTCACCGTGATAAAGTTAGGACATTGATTAACACAAAATAATATTGATTCTTCACCGACGAATTACATGCAACCACAGTTGGATTCATATCCTCATCAGCAAAGTATCATACAGACAGGATCACCGGAATGGCTAAACACACAGAACAATATGAATTCAATACACCAATTTAAATCAAACTTGCTCTAAAGCAGGCTAGAAGCACACCACATAGACCCACATTCTGATGTCTTGCTCCCCGCACATCAGCTTCTACACTTTTTCCATTATCCAAAAAGGTACAAGCATTACACTACATCCTTTTGATGTGCGTCTTTTTCAATTACATTTTTCGGTAATTACCATTACATTTGGGCGGCCCAACGATTCCCACACCTTAGGATAAATCAAGCCTAAGGCTCAAAAGCATTGAAGTGGGAGATTATATGAATACATTCAAATCAAAGATTGAAGCATATTCCAAGGATAATTCAAGGGCTAACACAAGGAAAATATACGTCATATTCTAACCTTTAGAATCCATATATTGAGACTTCTCAAACCATATTGATTTATACAACGTATGTAATTCATGAAGGTCTTTTCATATGATGAATATTTGACCTTGAACCCAATCACGTTCACGCAAGATGGTCTGGCATTCACGATGGATGTACTGAAAAAAGAACGATGCCCAATTTATAGGTTCACGGGTGGCAGCGTCAATTAGAGAATAAAAAGGTCTGGAGATACCATAAGTGCATTTCTGAAGGTTAAGGGCGGTCACCAAAAACTGCAACACCGAACACTCTAGATTGGGTCAGCACATTATGGCGAATTTGTTGGAGGAATGTTGGGCAAAAAGTTGTTTCATCGTAGCCAGTGGGAGAGGGGGAACTTCTATACAACCTACTTGTGAAAGATGAAACATCTCGACCATAGTGTTAATGGAAACCACCATATGCAGATTAAAGCAAGTGAGAGGACAACAAGATTTTGTCGGGATGACATCAGAAATTGCTGCAATCAGTGCTGCAAAATAAGGATGACATTCTATCGAATGCAAGGGCAACTCGGTGAACGCGAGCAAACCATGAGGACCAAAAAACTCCACAACGTCAGGGGAAAGACCGGCACGCAAGGTGGTCATATTTGCAAGAGCTTCCATGGTGTAACAGGTAATTAGAATGCACAAGAATAGGAATCGCACAATGATATTGAGTGCAAGAAAAACGATGAAGAAAAAGAGGACGAGGACACTAGTTAAGTATAAAATGAAGGGTGAAATCGTGGGTGTAGGACATAGTCATCACAAGTGGAGGGAAACATGCATGGACCATTACTAGGAAAGGGCATTAAGGATTTCCAAATCGTGGAGTACGGTGGAGGAACATGGTTAATCAATCAAAACGGGAGGATTACGGTGGTGTGGTCAATCGAAAAACATGTAGCTTAGAAAGTGGGTGAAAGATACCAAAACAAACGTGATCCTAATGAATATAAAGTGAAATGTACGCAAAGTGAAGGCAAAGTGGGTGGCATGCAACACAGACATAGTTTAGATCCATTAATCGGTTTAGGGAGTAGACTGCCAGTTAATGTAGATAATTGAAAAGTAGTCGGACCAATATGTTCTGCAATGGAGTAGGGATGGAACAACAAAGCTTGAACTTTCTTGCTGAGCAATTAGACTTGGCATTGTAAAAAAGAACCAATTTCCCTACTATAAAGAAAGGGATCCTGAGGAACCGATCATGTGTTTTAGCTTGGCACAATCGGACTTCCTAAAGAACAAAAAAGCTTTCTTGATGGTGATCCAACGATCATAAAACATCCAACTTGAAAGGGAAATAATCTTCAGGTAATAGCTTGTGCTCCAATGCCACCAGTAAGCTAGGTACAACCAATTCCATAGGTGCAATTGCTTCAAGACCATATGCAAGTTTAAAAGGGGTACTTCTAGTAGCAACTTTGTAGGTAGTTTGGTAAGCCCAGAAGCCTGAAGGAAGAAATTGATCCCATCTTTCGGGGCACTCCAAAACAAGTTTCTTCAGCATATTAAGAAGCGTTTTGTTAGTACTTTCGGACGATCCATTTTCACCCGAGGATAATAATGGGAACTAAGTTTATGGACAATACTAAAGGTTCGGGTTAAAACTTGCATTAATATTTTAGCGGAATGAGTGCCTTGATCGGAAAAAATCTCCAAAGGGAGCCTATAACGAGGAAAAACATCATGAAGTAAACATTTAGCGACCACGGGAGCAGTTGTCGATTGTAATGCCCAAGCTTCGACCCAAGAAGTAGCATAATCGGTACATGTAAGGATATACCAATGGTTTGTAACAATAGCAGGAGGCGTAATAGGACCAATAAAATCTGATCCCCACTTTTGGAAGGGCTCAAGGGGAAGGACAAGTTGAAGCAGAAAATGGTTCCGGTGTAAAGGTTGTCCAGTATGTTGGCAGGCATCACACTGTTGAATATAAGAAACAATATCGTGATGTAGAAAACACAGTACACAAAGAGCATGAAGATAGACTTGTTAGGTCTTACAAATGCGGTCGAGCTTATAGTCCGTGACTGACCAGGCCACTATATGTTTTATTAAAGAACATATAGAAGGAAATGTTCGTTGGCCATTTGACCTTTCACATGGACACTAACGGTAACAATCTCCCACTAAAGGCCAAAATGGCCAAAGTAACTCATGGAGAAAAACTAATCAAGTAACCCCCCATCAAGTGACAACAATGTCGAAAGCTATCCTGTGGTAGAGCTTTAGTCAAAGCATCTACAACATTATCGTGAGTGTGAACCTTCTCAAGAATAATGCGCTCAATGGCTAAGCAATCTCTAATGAAGTGATACCTCACCTCAATGTGCTTGGTCTTTGCATGATAGACCGGATTCTTAGCTAAAGCAATGGCACTCTGACTATCACTGAGCAAGCAAGCTACACCATCAAACTCATTTAGTTTTGCTCTTTTGAACAGTTTCTTAAGTGCACACTCACTTGCATCTCTGCTTCTGTGGTGGAAACAACTGTACATTCTTGAAGACGAGATCTCCAAGAGATAGCACCTCCAACAAAATGAAAAATGTACCCTAATGTAGACTTACAATTGTCTACACAACCAACATAACCAGAATATGTGTAACCAATAATGGATGATTTCCCTCTACCTAAGCATAGACACTTGTCCTTAGTGCCACTCAAATATCTCAAAATCATGTTGACTACTTCCCAATGTTTCTTGCCAAGATTTGACATATATCTGCTCACAACTCCCACTACAAATGCAATGTCTGGTCTTGTAGCTACCATAGCATACATGAGACTACTAACAATAGACTGATAGGGAATTTCGGTCATGAATTCATTTTCCTCATCTATTTTGGGGCAATCATCCTTGCATAATTTCACATATAAGGGTAAACGTGTACTCAATGCCTTTCCACCCTCCATATTGAACCGGTGAAGTACTTTGGATATGTACTCACTTTGAGACAAGTATATACATCTTTTACTCCTATCAAGAGTAATGTGCATGCCAATAATATGTTTGGCATCCCTCAAATCCTTCATATCAAATGTCTGACTCAATTTCTTTTTGAGAACTGACAAATCATAAGAGGACTTCCCAGCAATCAACATATCATCAACATAAAGTATCAAGCATATCAAGCTGCAATATGAGCATCTCTTTCTGTAGAGACAATGATCCTCATTGCTTTGAGAATAGCCTTGAGATTTCATAAAAACATCAAACTTTTGGTACCATTGTGTAGGGGACTGTTTCAGTCCATACAAGCTCTTCTTAAGCTTACAAAGTAGACTTTCCTTGTCAAGGACTACATAACCCTCTGGTTGTTCCATATAGATCTCATTTGTAAGATCTCCATGCAAGAAAGCAGTTTTCACATCCATTTGGACTAGCTCTAAGTTCTCCATTGCAACGAATCCAAGCAACATGTGCAGGGTAGTCATCTTGACCACTAGAGAGAAGATCTCCTCGAAATCAACACCATGTTGTTGCTTAAAACCCTTTGCAACGAGTCATGCTTTATATTTTGAAGAAGCACTATCTGATGTAAATTTCAGCTTATATACCCATTTACATGGTAAAACTTTCCTAGCCTTTGGCAAAGTTACTAAATCCCAAGTACCATTCTTGTGAATAGAATCCAACTCACTCTTCATGGCACGCTCCCACTTGACATGATCCTCTATTTGCATGGCCTGTTTGTAGCAAGAAGGCTCACCGGCATCTGTTAGCATAACAAAATCCAAACCTCGAACATATCTATCAGGTGGATGTGAGACACGTGTAGAATATCTCAATGTTTGCTAAACAAGAACATGTGCAGACTCATCTGAATGGAAATTCTCTTGAACATCCCTATGTGCAGCATTTTTATGCATGCTAACAGGAGGACTCGTATCCTTAAACACCATTCTTCTCACTTCAACCTCCTTAATGGGCTATTTATGCATTTTAGACTCATTAACAATGACATCACTACTTCTGATCACTGACCGTGTTTCAGGATCCGATAAGCGATATCCAAATTGTCCTTCACGACCATATCCAAGAAAAATGCATTTCTTTGACTTATGGTCCAACTTTTGTCTAAGATTCATAAAACTCGAAGATGATCATAATATGGTGGCTTCCCTGTCCATAACTCTTGTGCCACTTTCACACCTTTGGCAGTAGTAGGTGAAAGGTTAATCACATGAACTGCAGTCAATATTGCTTCTGCCCAAAAACCTTGTGAGAGGTTTGCATGATGCAACATAGAGACTACTCAATCTTGAATAGTTCTATTCATCCTCTGAGCTACACGATTCTGTATTGGGGTATAAGGAGCTGTAAACTCTCTATGAATTTCTCTAGACTGACAGAAAAGGCTGAATTCATGTGAGGTACACTCACCCCCATTATCTGAATGTAAAGCCTTAAGCTTAGTTCCTTTTTCAGTCTCAACTGAAGCAAGCCATTTTTTGAAAGTAGGGAATACCTCATCTTTCAATTTGATAGGATATAACCACACTTTTCTAGTAGCATCATTTATGAAAGTGACAAAGTAAAGAGAACCACCTATGGACCTAGTGGTTATAGGACCACACACATCTGTATGAACGAGATCTAAAGGCTGAATTGAAGAGTCAATGTGCGTTCTATGCACATTTTTGGTTTGCTTTCCATATTGAGAGTGCTCACAAAATGAAAAATCAGAGAAAGATAACACAGGTAAGTAGCTAGAATGAGAAAGATTTTCCATTCCACTACGAGATATATGGCCCAAACGACCATGCCAAATACAAGCCATAGGCTGTTCAGTAACAGCTAAGAAGTGTTCTTTTTGTGATACAAATAAAGGATAAAGTGAGCCAACTTTGCTTCCTTTTGCAATAACCATATTGCCCTTTGATATACGAAAGGACTGAGCATAGAAGACCACCTTGTAACCAAGGTCATCAAGTTGACCAACTGACATCAAACTGTGTGATAACTAAGGTACATGGCATACATTATGCATAGTAAATTTTGAACCATCAATGAAGTGCACAACCACATCTCCAATCCCCACAACATCACACTCGTAAGAGTCACCAAGTCTCCCGGTACCAAGAGACTTTGCTGCATAATTAGAGAACCATTCTCTATGTGGTTTCACATGGAAAGAAGCACCAGAATCTAGCAGCCAGGTGTGGGAAAGAGAATCAGCCATAAGTGCCTCAGTTGGCACAGTATTGTCAAGTGTCAACACATCAACATCATCAGAAATAGCATTAATTTCTTCAATCTTCACAATCAAAGTAGATGGTGCAGGTAACTGTTTAACATGCCCATCAACATTCTGTCCTTTACCTTTAGCATTCTTTAATGCATAACAATCTTTCTTCATGTGTCCTTTCTTATGACAATAATGGCATTCGATATCCCTCTTCCTTGATTTACTTCTACTCTTATTCCATTGACCATTCTTTTCCTTGTTCTTGCTCCTGCCACGTTGCTGATTCTTTCCTTGGTAAGAATCACAAACGTTATATGCATCTCACTCTGAGTGCCAACCATAGATTTTCTAGGAATCTCCTCACTCAAGAGTGCTCCACATATGTCATCATAGACGAGTTTACCACTAGGTGCACTGTTGCTAATAGCTGTGCAAAACGTATCCCATGATGATGACAGGGTGCATAACAACAATACTGCTTTCATTTCATTATCCATATCCATTTTTTGAGCCTATAACTGGGAGAATATAGCATCAAACTCATTCATATGAGCAGTTACACTATTTGTGTCCTTCATACGAAGGTCATATTATTTTCTCATCAGATACACTTTATTTGATGCCGTCTCTTTTTCATATGTATTGCACAACCTCTTCCAAAGCTCCTCTACACTTTCATAGTCTAATACTATAAAGTAAACATTATATGCTAGGTGCAAGTGAATGGTAGACCTGGCCATTTCATCTAACTCATCCCAATCATCTTCATCCATGTTAGTAGGCTTCTTTGAAATCCCATTTACTGGCTTCCATTGCCTCCTTTGAATCAGCACATCTTTAATCTGATTCTTCCATAGAGCAAAGTTTGTGCCATCAAATTTTTGGATCTCAAAATGATCTTTGCCTTGCAAGTTATAGCTCCTCCTCAAAACACTAGCACTAGACCCTGATCCACTGGATGTGCTTGAGACCTCTGATAATGCCCCAAATTAGACATCTCAAATGAGGCATGCAAATCAAACTTAAAATCAGCAATATGCTTCTGAATAGGACCAGTGAGTAGCATGTCATCAACATAGACAACAATGATCAAAAGCACATCATTAGCATGCTTAACATATAAGATGCTTTCAGTTGGATTGTTCTCAAAACCATGTGCAATCTGATAGGCATGTATCTTCTCATACCAAGCACGTGGTGCTTGCTTTAAACCATATAATGCCTTCTTTAACCTGCACATCTAATTTTCATGCCCTTTCTCCACAAAGCCACGGGGTTGAAAAACATACACTTCTTCATGCAAGTCACCATTTAGAAATGCAGTTATAATGTCCAACGGATGTACATTCCAACCATGATGGGCTGCAAGTGCACAGATGTCCGAATAGTAGTCATACAAAATGTAGGTGCAAAGGTCTCATCAAAATCAATGCCTCTTTCCTGTGCATAACCCTTTGCAACAAGCCTAGCGTTATACCTGTCAATTGTTCCATCAGGCTTACACATCAGATTGTAAACCCACTTAGTGGCAATGGCCTTCTTGCCACGAGGCAAGTCACATAAAGATCAAGTATCATTCTTCATTATAGCATCATATTCAGATTGCATAGCAGCCAACCAATTTTCTGAATTTTGTGCTTCGTCAAATGAAACACACTCATTCTCATCACAGAGACTAGATACACCCATAGCATAGCAATGCAATGCAAAAGAGGCACTATGAGAGCCTCATCAAGTATGATATGAGAGAGGTGCATCTAATTTGCTGTCACGCAAAATTTTCACCAACCATTTTGGCATAGTTTTTGCCCCCTCAATGTCAGCTCTCTCATCAACAAGTGCATCATGTAAATGTGCATAAAAAATATGATGATTTGCATCATCACATGAAATCTGCAAAGGTTGAGAAGTTGCCTCATTAGGACGAGCACTAGACTGTTCACCTATAAAAAGAGGCAGCAAAGTATCATACATGTCTTTAGAGCTAACAGATGTCTCCTTAGTACATGAAAGCAATGGCTGAATAGCATGTTCCACAAAAACAACATCACGGCTAACGAGAATGCGTTTATTATGTGGATGATACAGACGATAGCCTTTACTTTCAGAATTGTACCCAACAAAAATACATTTTACTGCTTTATCATCCATTTTTTTGTGATGTTGTTCAGGCACTAATGCATATGCAAACAACCAAAAACACGTAGATGAGCAACAAATGGCTTGCGATCATGCCAAGCCTTATATGGAGTGATAAAATGTAGTGCTTGAGTGGGATACCTATTAAGTACATATGCTGCAAACATGACAACCTCAAGCCATTGGTAAAGCCTGACTCTTGACCATACACCTCGCCATCTCCATGAGTGACCTGTTCTTTCGTTTAACAAATCCATTTTGTTGAGGTGTATACGGCACTGTACACTGGTGTTTTATCCCATGTTCAACTAGAAATGCATTAAAATCAGAAGACATATATTTCCCCCCTCGATCCAAATGGAGGGTGCCCATTTTACATACTGACAGATTTTTTAGCCAAAACGAAGAACTGTTTGAAGCACATGAACACTTTGGGCTTTGCTTTCAATGGATATACCCATGCATGCCTGGAAAAATCATCGATGAAAGTCACAAAGTAAAGATAATTTCCAAAAGAAGGTATCTGCATAGGATCACAGACATCACTATGTACAATCTGTAATTTCTAAGTAGCCCAAACTAAACCATCTTTTCGAAAGGAGGAACACTGCATTTTGCCCAAAATACAGCCTTCACAAACATGCTTTCCGGGTGCCTCAAGTTTGGGCAAAGAGGACACCATTTCAGATTTCTACACGTGTAGCAAACTAGCAAAATTCAGATGACAAAAGCATGCATGCCAAAGCTTTGCATCTGACATAGCTTTTGAATGATGTACTACACATGCCAAATCATTTACAGATCTTTCATAGTCTATGAGCTTATATAGCCCACGACATAAAATGCCAGAAGCAATAAACACATCGCCATTTGACAAATCATGAACTGTACATCTGTCATCAATAAATTTCACAACCAAGCGAATCTTGTCTAATACAAAAACTGACAGGCGTCAGCCCCCATACAAGGTCTTACAACTTTGCGGAGACCTGTGTTTTTGGTAAACAGTCGCCTGGGCCTGGTCGCTGCTTGATCCCTGCCACAAACAAAGCATCTGACAAAGTGAAAGAACTACCATAAATACTACTCAAAATGATCTTACCAACTCCCATAACCGTATAAGAGGAGTTGTTGGTGCATGTAATAGTATTCCCTATAGGGGAAGACTCGAGTGTAGAGAAGAAACTATGCTGCGAGGTAATATGTTTGGTCGCCCCACTATCAAAGTACCAAACATCTCAGTCTACTACAGACATGCACTCATGAGAAGATGGGTCAAAACTGCAAACAATAGTAAATGCCCATTCTTCTTCCTGCACAAGGTTAGCATACTCTGTTTTTGGTGTAGAGGATTTTGCAACAACCATTCGAGCCTCTTTCATCTTGCCTCTTTAGTAGCCAGTTTTGGACAGTTCTTTATGATATGATCATTTCCTTTGCAGTACTTGCAAAACAATTTCTGCTTTTTTGATTTCTTTTCATCTTTATCTTCCCTCTTCGATTGTGGAGAATTAGCAGATTTCTGCTTACTAGTTGAAGAGCTCTAGTTTCCTTTGCCCTTCTGACTAGCTAGGAAAGCTTGATCTACAACATGCATAATGGACCTGTTTTGCTTGGACTGATCTTCCAACAACAGAACAGAGACTAACTCCTCAAATGACAAGGCATTTGGATTGCCTTTCATCATCAACCGAAGAGTAGAAGCAAAACTCTGATATGACTCAGGAAGACCATTTATAACGATCTGCACAAGTGAGCTATCTAGTATAACCTCATCAGCACAAATCAACTGTTCCTTCAAGTCTTTGACCTTTGCTAGGAAACTGTCCATAGGATCACCTTCATTCATGTGCTCACTCTCCAACTGTTTTCGGAGGTAAGCAACACGAGCCTCATTCCTAGCTTGGTAGAATGTGGTAAATGTATCCCAAGCATCTGTAGATTTGCAAGAGCGAATGTGAGGAATAATGGCATGTTTGATAGACAAAGCTATCAATGCATGTGCCTAGGCATCTCTGCCATCCCAACAAATTTGCTCTATAGTAGGCATAGCAAAAACCAAAGGACGAACAGGAATATGAAGAATATCATCATCTTCGACACCTGCATCAGCTTGAGTACCTACAGTTGTAATAGTTATAGGTGTGATAGGACGTTTTTCAACACCCTGCACAATGTTCCGTAGTCCTTTTTCAACCAATACATGTCGCATCATATAAGCCCACAATGGGTAGTTGGTATCGTCCAACTTATCCTCAACAGCCAACATATGAAATACATCACTGCTTTCAGCCATGGCCGATGACGAAAATACCTTGATGCAGAAAATTGAGTGTATCTCAAAAATTTGAATGGAAATGCCCATAGGAGTTCTGCTAAACCTGTAATAGACTTTGAGACGCTTATACTGGCGAACTAAAACTAGTATATACTTTGGCACAAAAAGAAAAAATAGCCTCTGGTTGAAACGAGCTCTAAAACACCTTGAGTATGCTCACCCAATTGCATGTGAAATCTGAGAGGGCAACCGAAGAGGTGTAGACAACACCCTAGATGAAGCGGCGACCTGCTCTCATACCAATTGTTGGATTTAGACATCTGCAGAAGCACGCGAACAACACAAGGAAGAAGAAGAAGCTTGGAGCACAACACACAATACTGAATGTATTACTACAGAATGTACAAAGATAAGTTACCCATTAGGGAAATAGGCATATATACAACCGGGGGGAAAAGAACCTCCTAATGAGGGAAAGAAGTGCCTCGACGGTCCTAGAGTGTTCACACACATCACTACCTAAATATATCAATAGTGTGCATGAAGATCTTGGACTAATTTGTTGCTAAAATTGTTGTCGAATACGAGGGAGCAATGATAGAAGTTGCCCCAACGGGATAGTAATAGAGGTGTTTGATAAAATATTCCACATAGAATCAAAGTTTTGCGTATGAGAGTCCGGTGTGTCCTCCGACCACATTTGGACTGGGTCCATCTCTTTCAATGGGGTATTTTGTACTGTCTACTGGGCCATTGGTACCGGATCGGGAAAGAGATTTGGTTCTGGACTTGCCCACATGGTTGCTTTAGTAAACATCTACTGTTGTTCTCGAATTCTCGGTTCAAAAATCTTAGTAGCTGGGAGTAACTTTTTACTCGACCGCATTTGAACTGCTACTGCTTGTGTATCTACTGCTCAATTTATACCATATTTGCCATTGGATGCTCTCCTTCTTTTCTTCACTTATCATATTCAAATGTTGTCCAATTTCTCCACAAAAATGGCATCTTGGTAGTGGGAGAGATGCACTCTCACGGGTTTGTCTCGAATTCCAATGAGGCTATCCAAAATTGTTTGGTCGTGGTCCTCTATAGTTCTTGTAAGTCTGATAAGTTGTATTTCTCAAATGCGGTGGTGTGTAGTGGGGCGACGGTTTTCCTTGCTCCTGTATTATGGAATTTACAATCGGTGTGGTTGTTCTTTTGCATTATATGGCAAGTTTTGGTAGAATGACTCATTTTATTACAAATAGCACAATACATTTGATTTAGTGCATAGGCTGAAGTAGTATGCCTTGGATTCTTACATTTGGTGCAATATACTTGTTTCAATGGATCATCGTTCATACTCTTAGAGGCTTTTGACCAATCCAGATCTTTGATAAAACCACCAACCTTATGTTCCAACTATAATTCCATAGCAATGATTGCATCCAAGGTCATACCACCCACACATCAAATAATCATAACCTGTTTGAGTTAGGGATCTAGTCCATTAATAATCCATTGAGAAATCATGTCATTCGGTAAGTTAGCATGCACTTGAGGCAGCTACCATAGATGAGTACAAAATAAAGTTGCATACTCTTGCACACTCTGATGTGGTTTCTATCTATTGTTTCGTAAGTAATCAAAGATTTATGCTGCATTTTTCTTTAATCGAAATGTTGTAAGAAAGCATTCTTAACATCTTCATATTGACCGAAATGATTAATATCATATTCGGTTAACCAACGAGCAACTTCATTAACAAGAGTGGATTGAAACACTATAGCCTTATATGCCGGATCCGCTGGATAGTTTAATACATCATAATTAAATTCAAAAGTATGGGCATGAGCATCAAGATCATCACTTGGAAATCCACCAAATTTAGTATATGTGACTCCGACAAGTGTTGGTCCTGGGTGTATGACCTGCTACTCCTATTGCTATTGCTGCTATTGTTGTTGTTGCTGCTGAGGTTGTTGCTGCTGTTCTTGTCGTTGTTGGTGATGCTATTGCTGCATATTACTCATGTCGTCGAAATCAAAAGGAGGTACCGATTCCGAATTACTTGAACAGGTTGATTCTAATTTTTGTTGTGTCATGTAGTCTCTATGCGAAATCTCTGGTCGAATTGTATCGGTGATTCTATCATACACGTCTGAAATCGACTACCATTCCTCGTACTTTATTAATGAGATGGACTTTTCACCAGAACCTCCACCCACAAATGTACTAGTACCACTAGATTAGAACTAAAAGTTGGACTACCACTGGAATTCACTAGGCTATCACCAAAATTGGTGCCTACTCCACTCATCACACTTTCAATAGATTGAATGTGTTGCATTTCTGGTATACTCTGTAATCCTTGAACAAGAAAATGCTGTGGTGCCACTCCACTGGTCCATGTACCACACTTTCCTTCAGATAATTGTTCTTCACCACAACCACCGGAGGGTGTTCCCAACATACTAGTAACCTTCCATGGATGCTGATCACTTTGGTACTTCGGATAAGATTCACCGGAATGCGTTACATGCATATATAATAGGATTCTTTCTTTCATCCAACCTTAATCTACCCTCAGCCTGGCTACTCGAGGCCCCCTTGCAAGTACTAGTGTTAACAAAAATTAGAAATTAACCAATTATAGGGTTCTTGGGATGGTCATGGGTCTGTATTATAGAGGCCCTATGATTATTTTCCCAAAAACATTCATTACACAGAGTTTACTTGTCACTTCACTATGAATCTCCACCAAGAGACCTGCAATTAAACAGTTTCACCACCAGACATCCTAAAGGCAAATGCATTACATCACCGTGATAAAGTTACGACATTCATTAACACAAAATAATACGGATGATTCATCTACGAATTACACGCAACCAGAGTTGGATTCATATCTTCATCAACAAAGTATCATATAATAAGATCACCGGAATGGCTAAACACATAGAACAGTATAAATTCAATATTACACTAGTTTAAATCAAACTTGCTCTGAAGCATGCTACAAGCACACTGCATGGATCCACAGTCCGACGTCTTGCTCCCTCCATATCTGCTTCTGCACTTTTTCTGTTATCCAAAAAGGTACAAGCATTACGCTACATCCTTTTGATGTCCGTCTTTTCTAATTACATTTTCTAGTAATTACCATTACATTCCGACAACCTCACCACCTTAGGATAAATCAAGCCTAAGGTTCAAAAGCATTGAAGTGGGAGGTTATATGAATACATTCCCTAATGGTTAAAACCAAGGGTTCAACCCAAAGACTGAAGCATATTCCAAGGATAATTCAAGGGCTAACACAAGGAAAATATACGTCATATTCTAACCTTTAGTATCCATATATTGAGACTCTGAAACCATATTGATTTATACAACATATGTGATTCATGAAGGTCTTTTCATGTGATCAATATTTGACCTTGAACCCAATCATGTTCAATAATATTATTTTCAGAGGCATTTTTGCTAACACTATTAGAGGCATTTTTGGTAACACTAGTATACTGAACACTCCCTATGATATGGTGAGAGGAATCAATATTATGAAAAACATCATAAGCATTGAAAAATACATACGAACGATATAACTGAAGACTTCATGATAGTATGACCATCCTTGTTCATCAAAACATTGGGAATTTTAGGGAATATGCATTTTTTGATGGTCTACAAAAGAGGATTTGTAAAAGTAACATGTTACAGATAAGGTGCATCAAGATATGGACCTCTGTTGCTGATGTGCTCCGAGCTAATAGAGATTGTGATAAGATGGATGAAACCAACATGCTAGATTCATACTTTTCTCAAAGATATTTAAGAACCTAGTACGATTAGAATGAAAGACTTAAATGAATCAATGTGTTTCCTGATCAATTGTGTTGCTTAAGGCCTCGTTGAGGACCAGTGGAACTAAAGCCCTGAAGGACTTCAACAATAGATGAGAGCATAGAGAACATGACTAACCAGACAAGTGAGTCATGGTCACAAAGACGGGGGCATGTGGCACATGCGCGAAGAGGGTACAGTTTTAGCCACCAAGAGAACTTTTATTCTCACTATATAAACTCATGAGTCATTATAGAAAAGATTATCTATCTATTCTCCCTCTTTTCCTTACTTCCAGTTTTAAGATAAGAGCCTTCTTTGTTTATTTCCCTTTTTAGACAAGAACAATGAACGCTATCGCATAAGCTATTAGTTTATTTTGATACAAGGTCGATCTCAAGAAATAGGCCCCTCCGTGGCGAATGCTGGATGAAATCTGGCAGGAAGGGTATCGATCAGCCACATCTCTCTCTCTGTCTCCTAATAATTTATACATAGAGAGGCTCAAAATCCACATACGTGTATATACAGCTTCTCATGGTTCAATCACGATGCTGTAAATTTTGACGAGCTTTCGCGTCTGGATCAGTTAGACAGACTAATAGGTCTCTCTCAGAGTTATCATTCGTGTTGTACCGAATGGCTTCACGATTCCGTCTGAACCTCACGCATCGATCTTTAAGATCGCAGCGGAAATGTGATACCACAGAAATGTCTGGGATACGTCAAGGAAGGAAAAGGATAGAGCTGCCTTTCGTCCAAGCGAGGTGCGCCAAAGCAACCGACGTTCTCTGTATGGCGTAACAATCCTTACATCGTTCGAATTGAAGCGCACAAGAACAAAGACATTTCGTGCATCCAGGTGGAATACAGATATGTTACGCAGAGTCTGCAACATGCTTTTGCCCCGCCTCCCTTGGACCGAAGGTAGCTCTATATCTTCGCTATTACTTTTATACGATTTCTATACGATGATATTTCATCTATCGGATCGGAAAATACAGAGATATATATCCATAATTGCATGGGCGAGACTACCATTCCTGCATAGTCATAAATGGTTGTATGGAGGAAATCGTAAATGTGTGCTTCTAAGCTGTTATCGTTATCGCATATAATTTCTGTTAGTGGAAACGCCTTGCCGATCCCGAGAACATCAAGATTTGGCTCCATTCATGTGCTTTTGATGCATAAAAGAAAATATGATGTAGATCATGAGTTTATATACGGTTTATGTATAACCACGGTATTGGAGTAACGAAACTCGTTATGTCGAGCATTTTCTGGAAAGTAAGTTTTTCCTTTTCTGGTAGGTTTCTGACACATCTTTCGTTTTAAGATATCTCTCTATGTCGCAGTGATTCTTCCGAAACACGACATCTTGAGTCTTCCGAAACACGACATTTTACAAGGCTTTCTACCGTTTTTTTTTTTTAAATGGAGGTTCAGCTGAAACCTACTCCCCCGGACTTTAACTTTGAAATTGCAACTGTACAAGTGAATGGGCATAGCACCCCCGGGACCCCCCGTATCCCACAAAGCAGGGGTTAGACAAATAGACATGGTTACAACCGAAGGAGACATGGTTACAACTGCGTTTTAACTGGCCTAAGCCATAACATGTCCAGCCCGGAACTTGAACCCTGGAACTCCGCCTCAAGAGACCAAAGCTCAACCAACTGCCCTACTGTTTTCAAGTGAGCTTTAGTTTGCAAATAATTATATGGAAATGGAATGGAGAATATTGGGATTGTTAATGTTTCTCAATAATCAGTATGTACTATTTACTGATAATCCAATGTTTAATTGGAGAGTATTGTACTCCAACGAAAATGTCCAAAATCGTTTTCGATAAATCTCTTTATACATTTGTTAAAGATTTATTTCACATGACCAATGCAAACATACCGAAAGACATGGCACAATACAAAAACATTATATAGCACCATTACTTAAGCTAGAAACCTTTATTTGAGGCAATAACCAAAGAATCAATAAAGGAAATAGAATCATTATTGAACACATGCCAAAAATAAGAAAAATTCTGAATACATAGCTTTAATAAAATTTAATCAGTTATAAAGTGGATGATAATAATCTAGTTTATGTCACGCTTTATGATTGGATCTTGGGATTGTATTTTTGATATATTTATTCTACTTAACTATACCATTCTACAATTTTCTGAGCTAATATCACTTTGCACAACTCTAGAAAATGGTCGAGCTTTGAGCACATCTATTAGGAATCGTTCGAGAGGAAGTTTTTCTTTCTCCTAATAGAGGACATCAAAGAGGAAACTGGTTTAAAAAATCTGAAGGCCGAGCTAAAGAGATTTTCATGACCCTCAAAACTACGGAGAGACATGCCTAGAGAAAAATGAAGGTCATATCACCAAGCGGAACATATTAGTGTGAAATTTAATGAAGAAAATCGCAATGAATTTGAATAGAAAAGGTAAGCAATTTACTCGTCGGAATGTGAAACTCGTATATTAACACACGAAAATATAATATGCTCTCACGGGACATTGTTTTTGGTGACAAGACACATAGAATTTTTTTGTGAAAACAATGATCGAGAATTTATATATAAAAAATTCATAGTGATGCATAGGCTTTGTTTGTGAATGGCATATGAACATCATCTTAAATTGTTTTCTGATATAAAGAACTAGAGAGAAACGACTTTCGTACAACTAGATGTGTAAGATTGGATCATATAAGTAGTTTTCCAAATTTTGATGTGTACAAAGCCCCTGGACATGGCTTGAGATCATAATGTCTTGAGATCATAAATATGGAGGTCCTGCAATAACACCAGTACTCACAACTATGACAACATTACAGGATTCATGGATAAGGCACGTTCATGCAACAACACTAGTACTCACAACTATGGCAACATTACAGGATTCATGGATAAGGCACGTTCATCAAGGTGGAGAGTATGCACATTTTGTTTTCCATATAGCCCTTTGCAATAGACTACTTTCGATGTCATCAAATCTCCCCCTCAAGATCAACATGATCTTGAATACAAAATGAAAATAAATACATATATCCATACAAGATGAAGTCAACATGAAGTTAAATCTAGATACAAACTAAATCTTTCTAAATCCTTAAGATTCTCTCAAGCAGATGAATTTTAATTCAGGAAGATCTTTGGTGAAAATATTTGCACTTGTACTCTAGTATTGATGTGAAAGAGCTCCAGTTCTCCTTCAATGAACTTCCCACGAGCAAAGTTTTAGTGGACTTCAATTTGATTCAAGCTCACATGATATAACAGATTCTTTGATAGCTTATGGCTGCTCAACTATTGCAACAGATGATCACCTTTCCATCAATGTAAACTCACATGTCTTCAAGTAGGTACTTAATCCATGTTGCTTCACAAACGGCTTGAGTAATTCCTCTCTATTCAGCTTTGGTACTTGACAAAGGGGTAGTTGGTCTTTTCTTACTACTCCATGAAATAGATTCACTTCTAAGTGATAACAAACTAGTTTACATTCATTCCATGAAATTTCCTACCCAATTTGGATCTCTATATGCATATATACATGGTTGAACTTCGCTTTCATAAAACAAGCCAATATTGCATGTTCCTTTCACATATCTTAATATACATCTCACTCCATCTAAGTACACTACGCATGGTTTATGCACAAGCTAACTCAGCAAGGCAACAAGAAAAGTCAAATTTGATCTTGTTTGTGTTTCGTAAATCAAACTTCTAACCATCTTCATATATATAGTTGCATCATGCAAGTATTTCCCATCACCCATAAGCTTAGCATTAGCATCAAGTGGTGTATCAACAGGTTTACAAGCACTCATACCAAATCTCTCAAGCATTTCTAGCATATGGTTGTGTTGAATAATCCGAATTTCCTCTTGCATTCACATTACTTGATATCTAAGAAACTATTTGAGCTCTCCCAAATTCGAAATAAAAAATTTACGTTATAGTTGCTTTTTCAAATAAACAATCCTCTTTTCATAATTGCAAGTAAGGTTCAGATCATTGACATAAATCACTTACAAAATCATTTTTCTCCCATGATTCCATAAAAATAGCGAATAACTAGCCTTTGATTGCATAAATTCAAGATCCAATAGTTTCTTATTGAATCATGCACATCATGCTCTTGGTGCTTGTTTCAATCCATAGAGTGCGTTCTTTAACTTGCATACATAATCGGAATAACTTGGATACACATAACCTTCTTGTTACTACATGTAGACTTCCTCATGCAACTAACCATTCAAGAATGAATTCGTAACATCATGCTTCTCACCATTATCATTTTCACCATTGGAGTAAATTTTTCATTATATCCAATCCATGTGCTTATCATTTTGCATCACGATTTATATCTCTCCATTCAACGATCACTTTTATCATTTTCACCGCTGGAGTAAATGTTTCATTATAATCCAATCCATGTGCTTATTGTTTTGCATCCAATAGCTTTCCATGTATCATTCTTCTATAATGTGTTCAGCTCATCATCATTTGTTTTTCATGAATCCTCATTTTGTGAGTCTTCATGAAAGTTCTTTCATTCATCATGCTTGATTCTCTCACTCATGTATGCATAATGAAGCTTCATAGACTTATTTTATAGGTTTCATTTATTCAGAGGATGCCTCACTCTCATAGATCATCTCAAAGAGTTTCTGTAAGAAAATAACAGCACAATGGAGTAGACTTGTAGACAGAGTTGAGAGCAAAATGCAGACAAAGATAGACGCAGACTGAGAGATAGAGAACTCAAATTCTCAGATTGCCGAGCGTAATGCAGTTACAATGATGGTGGCGCCACCCGTGCGCTCCCAATGTGCAGCTTAGATGGTGATCTAGACAGACTCTAGATGAAGGGCTAACTAGTGCGCAATGCTATGAAAAGCTCAACCTAGGCCGTGCTTATATAGCTTTTACAATGCGGTTTGGTATAGATAAATGTAGTCGGGAGATACAAAATAGTCGATAAAATATATGATCCGACAATATCTGCATGACCAGAACTCCTACCGTCTCGGCCCTAGAGGCCGGGGGGATAGGCCCCTTGACCCCGCAGAAGGGGGCAAGCCCCCCTCTGCACTCCCCCCATTAAGGTTCTATAGGGAAACTGCACGATGCCATAGGGCCTTTATTTTCACCTTAAATGGCAACCAAATGGCCTGGAAGTTTATGCCCTACGTAAGCTAACGGCTAGGCTCACAAAGATCATCTACAACCATCAACGGTCACACATAGAGCTCATCTAACTTGGAACTTAGGGTTCCACAAATGTCCGGGCTCTCATAATGGCTTCTCCTCATAATGGGGGCCTTACAACTTAGAGCACCATGGATCATTTGTGGTCACATGAGGGTGGAGTATTGAGCATATCTAACAGTTTCCTCATTTGATCTTGAAAGTGTTACTCTTCTTGCATGTGGAGGAACATATTTTTCCTTCTTATTTTTCAACATCATAGGTGTAATGATTTCATCATGAATATCTAAATCACACATCGACTCTCTCATCTTCTCTTTCCCTTTCTCCTTTCTCCTTACATGACCTTTTGTATTTTGACTCCATCATGTTTCAGGCATAGGAAACTCATATAAAACATAAATTGGCTTTCCTCATGATTGAAATGTCTATGTCTTGTCTTTGAATCATCATGAAGACTAAGCATGGCATCATTCATATGATTCTCTATCACAATCATTTCTTTGGATGCATACCATGAAGCAATCTCATGATCATCAAATATAGCATCTCTACTCATGATACATTCTTTTGTTACAAGGTTATAACATCTATATCCTTTCTTCTCTTCTATTTATCCACCAAATATGCACTATTTTGATTTAGGCTCAAACTTATGTCTCAACTGACTTGGAATGTGTGCATAAAAAATACACCCAAACACTCGTAGATAGCTCACATTTGGTTCGTGCTTTCATAGTCTCTCATAATGAGTGAAATCACGAACCATTCCTATTGGAGCTCTATTTATGACATCTATAGACATGTGCCAAGCTTCTACCCATAATGTATCTGGTATGGTCTCTTCATTTAACATGCCTCTTGCAACTTCTTCAATCAGATGATTCTTGTGTTTTGGAACTCCATTTTGCAATGGTGTGTTTCTACAAGATAGTTGCCTTTAGATTCATTGTTAAGGAAATTGAAAAAATTCTATTGAAATATACTCTCCCCCTAAATGTGATCATGTCAATTTAATGTATGTGCCCAATTGCTTCTCAAACATGTTGTTGAATTTGACAAAGCATTCAAAAACTTCACTTTTATGTTTCAAGAAATATACACAAGTGTATTTGCGAAAGTCATCAATGAGTATCATGAAGTAAAGTGAGCCACCAACTGATTTGGTTCTAGCAGAGCCACCTACATCATTATGAATTAGCTCTAGAGGTCTCTTTCTATGCATTTCTCTTCTTAGAAATCTCATATATTGATGTTTGTCAAATGCATACGATTCACATATTCTTTCAAGATTTAAATGAACACATCTTGGTAAACCATGCACTAATGTTTGATTCTCCATTGACATTTATTTTGTCAAATTTATATGAGCGTTTTGCTTTTACTACAACTCAGCTATATCGTAGTGCACAGTATTCTTGGCATACCTATTGTCAGAAAGAGGTGTCCCTATACCAAATGTGAATATTCTATCCATTTTCTTTCCATGACTAAATAGTTTTCCTCTTTTGTCATACTTAAAGTCATGAATAAAATAACCATGCTTTTAATATCACTTCCATATCTTGATCTGCAAGCTCATCTATGAAAACTAAGTTATCTGTAATACTAGGCACATGTAAAAGATCACTCAATTTATATAGGACATGATTCTTTTTGTACAAGTGGTACATTTCCAATGTTGTTGTGAGATACCTCCAAAGATATGCCCGATGTTGCAAAAGCCTACTCTACACTTACCAAGATAACTTCAGGGATATCAAGTAGAAAAATTGTACTTGCTAAGGATGCTTATAAACCACCCTAGTGCTTTGAAGTATCAATCTCAAATTGATCCATCAAAACAGGCAACTTAATTTAAACCAAATGACTCAAAACTTGCTATTTTGGGATGCGATGCACTCTGGAATTTCACTCAAAGCTCACAGCCTACTAGGAATTGACCAAAGATATCTTGCACAATCTAGATTAGATATATGATGAATCTAAGGCAACAAATGTGATGAATTTTGATGAATGATACTAAGATAAATAAGTTTAGCAATCTAGGGGTTTCATCCCGACTTTTTAGGAGCTATCTTCCTAAATACATAGGTGACTTCAAATGAAGGTACCTCATAGAGTAATGAACCAAATAAGATGAAAATTGATATGATGCAAATTGATTTATCACTTTACCTATACCAATTTAAATCTTGTAAGAATAACTATACACAGAGAAATTATCAACTAAAGTTGACTAAAAATGAACATAGACATGTAGCAATAGATGAAGAGAACTCCAAGTTGTAGCTTGAAATGTCAATTTGTATTGCACATATGATAGGTTTTACTTCTCTTTGACAATTTACTTCTAATGTAGTTACTTTTCAAGTAGTAACGTTTGCAAGAGTGTGTTCTTGTGGCTTCTCTTCATACATGGCCAATGTTTTACTACAATAAGTCATCAAGCATTAGGCTTGGATAAATGTACCAGAAACTAATCCTCAAGCCTAACACGCTTGAGTTCTTAATATTCTTTGAGTTCTAGCAATCCAATCATGCCTTTGAATCTGCTAGCTTGATACCATCCAAAGGTTCTGTCAACATATCTGCACATTGAAGACTTGTAGACACATAGGATAATTGAATGCCCTTGCTTATCAATTTTTCTCTTACATAATGATAATGGACTTCAATATGCTTGGTTCTAGCATGGTAGATAGGATTAGCTGCTAAGTGAGTTGAGCTTGTATTATCACCAAAGATATGAGGAATTGAAGTATGTAATCCCAAATCCGAGTTTAGACCTTTCAACCACATTGCTTCTTGTGTTGCATTGGCCAATCCTCTATATTCAGCCTCAGTAGATGATAGAGAAATAGTTGGTTGCTTCTTTGAATACCATGAAATTAATTTTGAATCTACAAAAGACAAATAACCTACGCTTCTTCTCATCCTTTCATCCAACCCAATCTGAATCTGAGTAGAGTTTGTGATCAAGTTCTAATGTGAAAGGGTAGAAAAGCCCTTCATTGATGGTACCCTTCAAGTGTTTGAGCAGTCTCTTGGCTTCTTCCATGTGTGGATTCTTTTGCTTGTGCATGAATTGTCTGAGTATGCTAACACTATAACATATGTCCACCCTTGTGAGAATTGCATAGTTCAAGCTTCCTACCAAGCTTTGATACCTTGTGATAGCTTCAATAGGGTCTCCTTCATAAGCACTAAGCTTATGATTCAAATCGGTGGGTGTACCTACACACTTAGTATTCCCCATCTTAAATTTAGAAAGCATGTCATGTACATACTTCCTTTGAGTGATGTAGATGCCAGAGTCTATACAGACAGGTTCAAGCCCAAGAAAGTAAGTGAGTGGTCCAGGATCACTGATCTTGAACTCATCCTTCATTCCAGCTTTTACCTCTCTAATTCCATTGACATCATTTACTATAATTATAATTTCATCAACATATACATAGAGATATATAACCTCTGATCCACTCCTCTTGATGAATAATGATGTATCTGCTTTACTAGCTTTGAAACCTTGGTCGTGCAAGTAATTCACTAATCTTTGATTCCAAGCTCTTGGAGCTTGCTTCAAACCTTACAAAGCCTTCCTCAATTTGCACACATACTTTGGATGATGTGCATCTTCATAACCTGATGGTTGTGCCATATAAACTTCTAAAATCCACCCATTGAGAAATGCATTTTTTACATCTAATTGGTATAGCTTCCAATTCCTAGATGCAGCAATGCTAACAAGTACTCTAATGGTAGGCATTTTAGAGCAGATGAGAAGGTCTCTTCATAGTCTAGTCCATGGGTTTGAGCGAAACCCTTGGCTACTAACCTTGCCTTGTATCTATTAATACTACCACCCGAGTTCCTTTTTAATTTCTAACTCCACTTTGATCCAATTAGCTTCATTGATGGTTTGTTTGGGACAAGTTCCCATGTGTCATTGTCCATAAGAGCTTCCATTTCCTCATCCATTGCTTCATAAGATGTAGGTTCTTCATGGTTGAGATCCTTAACAATATAGATTGAATGCTTTGTTACCAATGGGCTATCAAATCCATACCTCTCTGATTTCTTCTTCTCCCTCATTGACCTTCTAAGTGGTTGAAGAGAGATTTTTGAGCCTTGAGCTAGGTCTTGCACCTTAGCTTTCCCGTTGTTCTTCCATAGCTTCAATTTCTCTAGATCTGTTAAGTCTTCTTCATAGTCATTGTCTTCAAGGGGCTTTGGTTCTTTTTTTGGAAGAGATGGAAAATCTTCTTCCAAGTGATAGGGTAGCTTCACTTTCCTATCATTATCAATCCAAGATTTATTTTCATCAAAGACTACATCCCTAATAACTAAGAAAACTTTGTTAGTGGGATTACACAATCTGTATCCTTTTTTATTTTGATCATAACCAATAAAGATACAATTTCCTTTTTTGGTATCCAACTTCCCTCTTACTTGAGAAGGTATGTGAGAATAAGCTAAACATCCAAAGATTTTGCAATGTTCTAGAATTGTTCTTCTTCCATTCCATACTTCATAAGGAGTCATACCATCTAAAGATTTTGATGGAAGTCTATTTATAAGGTACTTGGCTGTGGATACAACCTCTGCCCAAAGATAATTAGGTAGACTCTTTTCATTTAGCATAGATCTAGCTGCTTCTACTATAGTCCTATTCCTCCTTTCAGCTACTTTATTGAATTCAGGTGTGTATCTTGTTGTTACCTCTCTTTTGACGCCTTTTTCTTGTAAGAAAGCATCAAATGTAGTTCAAAAATATTCTCCACCACCATCTGATTTGAGTCTCTTGAGACATCTACGTGTTTGATTCTCTACAAGAGAAAGATACCTTTTGAAACAATTAAAGACTTCAGCCTTATGCTTCATAAAGTAAAGAATTGTCCACGTGCTACAATCATCAATAATAAATATATAATACCTTGAATGTAAAATGGAAGATTCTTTGCTTGGACCCCACACATATGTGTGTACAAGATCCAATAGCTCCTGATGGATATAGCCTTTCCTGTGAAAGGTTGTCTATGTGCCATTCCAAATTGACAAGCTCCACACTTGTATATCATATGTTGTTTTGTGATGTTGGGAAATCCAAGTACACTTTGATCCTTGCAAATTTGTTTCAAAGTTCTCTCATTAATATGAGGAAACCTTTTATGCCATACATCCAATTCAGAGAGTGTTTGAGATCCATAGCTAAACAATGCTATGTTCTTGGTGTCTTCCACTTCAAAGGTGAAGAGTCGTCCTATCTTATATCCTTTGGAAATCCTTCTAAATCCTTGCTGGGGTCTTCCACATATGCTTCATGTCTTGTAAACCTAATTTGCAATCCTTTCTCCACAATTTGTCCAACACCTATCACGTTTTTGGTTATTGTAGGCGCAATACAATACCTTTCTTAGAAGATTCATATTCCCATATGATGTTTTGACATTTCCCATCTTTTCCACTGAATGTCTTGTGTCATCACGTGTCTACACTTCATGTTTATTCTTGAGATCTTCTAAGTTAGAGAGCAATGCTACATTCCCTAAGACATCATTTGAACATCCTCAATCAATGTAGAAAACATGGTCATCATCCTTACCCTACTTCAATGATAGGTTCATGAGAAGAAGCGAGTCCTCTTAGCTTTGATCCTCAGTGTAATTGTTGTTGGGGGAGATGGTGGACACGTTCTAGAGATGAGATGCTGCTGCACGTTTTTGCTTCACACCAGCCAAAAATAAGATGAGGAGTCCAAAGTAGACCTCTTGAGCTCTCTAGGAAGCACAAATAATTACCCAAGTACTTTGGAAGATGATCCTCAAATCATTGGATCAAAAGAAATATCTTGGAGTCTCATTGTGAACCAAAAACTTCCTATTTTGGTCACTACACTTGCTCAGAGAAATGAACATTACTCTGTGCTTGGTAACAATTGGATATAATCCTTTTGGGAATATCTAATTAACTTGGATAGCTAAAATTTGCAAGTTATTTCACTTAAGATGATAAACTATGCACTGAGAATGATGCTTAGCAAGACTAAGATGCATCCCGACATTTTAGGGAGTTAATAGTGTGCAGGGTAGAGAGCAATGTTTTGAACATATCTCAAGAATGCCTAAGCCAATTGAAATGAAATTTTATAGAAAGAGAATAGATAGTCTAATGGATCTATACCAATTTGAGTCACTCTAAATGATCAAGCACACTCTGAGAAATAGATCAGAGAAGTTCACTATTCTAAGTGATACATGAGAGAGAACACAAAATACAACATAATCAAAGTGTATGTACTAATGAACATAAAACACAATGATATTGAGAATGCATGATTGCACAATATGAGGGAAATAGTAGAGCTATAGTGTGAGCTCAATATCCACTTGAAATCCCTCTGAATGACTCTCCAAATTGGGCTCTTCTAGCTCCTCTCCACACGACTAGTTAGTCCTCTTATATAGCCCTTTGTTGGAGCCAAGATTCAAGTTTGAATTTGAATCTTTACCTAAAAGTGTTCCAAAGTTTTAGGACTTGATTTTCCATGAATCCTCACCAAATAATTTGTGGAAATATTCTCCTATGAATTTGCAATCGGAAGTGATTCCATATATGCACTTTTACAAGGTGTAAAAAACAATCTTTTACAAGAGATCATTCATGTGCTAATACATGAATGGACATATGAAATTTAGGATAAGTGATCAAGCATTTAGGCTTGGGGTAACTGCACCAATATCTCCCCCTCAAGCTTGACATGCTTGGGCTTCAACTCTCTTTGATCTCCTGCAATCCAATCATTATCTTGAACCTATTCAATGTAGTTCCATCCAAAGATTTAGTTAGAATATTTGCACATTGCAAGTTTGTTGATACATAGGACAATTGTATGTCCTTGCTAAGTAGCTTCTCTCTCACATAATGATAATGCACTTCAATGTGCTTAGTGCTTGCATGATATACAGGATTAGCAACCAAATGTAGTGAGCTAGTAGTCAAAGAGGTGGCTACTCACAATCAAGAGGAAGATTCAACCATATTCAAGGCTACAACCATGGCTACAACAAAAATTACAACAACAATCATCAAGGAGGATAAAAATCAATGAAAAACTTCAACAATTATATAGAGGATCAAGAAGATTCTCTTCTCATTATGAACATGGCTTCACAACAAGGTATGAATGATAAGCACCTCTTCTATATTGACTCAGGTTGTTCAAACCATGTAGCACGCAATGTAGCTCTTTTTTCTGATCTTGAAGAACCCAAGGGAAAGTACCAAGTCTAGATAGGTGATGACACCAACCATCCAGTTGTCAAAGTAGGAAATGTCAAAACTTTTGATGGGAATAGGAATCTGTTGAGTAGAGTTCTTTATGTACCTACTATCACAAATAATCTGATGAGTGTTGACAAATAGTGGAAAAGGGTTTGCAGGTTAGGTTCAATAAATATGGGGATTTTGTGGAGGACTCCCAACAAGAATTCAGAAGGATCGCAAAGGGAGAAAAAATAGGTAGACTATTTACATTTGAGCTTGAGGACACTAGAAACATTGCACTTTATGACCACAAGGATAAAACTTTATTTGAGTTAGAGATTTGGCACAAAAGATTAGGGCACATTGGTGAGAGAACCTTTAAGCAGATATGTAGAGGTCAATGTGTACTTGGGATGCCTAATGTAACCAAGAAACATATGATCTATAAATGTGGTGCTTGCTAGTTTGGTAAATCACACATGTTACCCTTTACAAAGAAAGGCTATATGCATGAGGATTACTTGGAACTTGTCCACACAGATGTGTGGGGACCAAGCAAGGACCCTTCAATTTCAGACTCAAGGTACTATGTGTCATTCAATGATGATTTCAGTAGGTGGACTATCTTGTATTTCATGAAACATAAAGATGAAGTGTTCAGTTCATTCAAGAAGTATCTTGCACTTATGGAAAATCAAACAGGAAGAAGCCTAAAGAGGATAAGGTCAGATGGAGGAGGTGAGTACTTCTCAAATGAACTTGATGCATTTTTGTAGGACAGAGGTATCAAAATGGAGATTACTACTAGGTATACTCTTGAGCAAAATGGAGTAACAGAGAGGAGGAACAGATTGATTGTGGAAGCAACTAGATCAATGCTTAATGAAAAGAAATTACCTAATTATTTGTGGGTGGAGAGTGTTTTTACTGCCAGTTATCTTATTAACAGGTTAACCTCTAAGTCACTTGATGGGATGATCCCATATGAAGCATGGCATGGTAGGAGACCATCACTTGATCATTGCAAGATATTTGGTCTTGTTGCTTATGTGCATGTTCCATCTCAAACTAGAGGTAAGCTAGACCCTAAGGTAGAGAAATGCATCTTCATAGGGTATGATTTATATCAGAAAGGATACATGTTTTATAATCCATCGAACAAAGGATTTATGTTCAGTAGAGATGTTGTGTCTGATGAGAATGATTCTTGGTTTGAAAGTGAATGCAGAAAGGTCAAATTGCCACATGACTTGGAAGAAGAATTTCCAAGCCTCATCAAGGAGGAGCCAAGCACAATTGAAGACATCAAATTAGATGATGAGGACGCCATCAACTTAGAAGAGCTCAAAGCATGGAAATCAAAAGGAAAGGCCAAGATGAAGAGGTTGGAAGACATACTTGAATCATCCAACCAAGCAGTAAGAAGGTCACAAAGAGAGAGTAAGAAGCCAATCAGATATGGGTATGATACTTCATTAGTTACTAAGCATTCCATTTATCTTGCTAAGGATTCATCACTTGAAGAAGCTTCTTTGTATGAAGAAGGAAATACCAAATCAAAATGGAAGGAAGCTATAGATGAAGAAATAGAAGCACTCCAAGAAAATGATACTTGGGAGTTAGTACCCAAGAAGGCATCAATGAAGGTAATTGGTTCTAGATGGATTTACAAAATCAAAAGAAACTCACATGGATCCATAAATAGATATAAAGCTACACTTGTGGCTAAGGGTTTTGCACAAAACCAAGGAGTAGACTATGAAGAAACATTTTCTCCTGTGGCTAAGATGCCAACCATCAGAGTACTGGTAAGTGTAGCTGCATCTAGAAATTGGAATATGTATCAACTAGATATAAAAGATGCCTTTCTCAATGGCTAGATTTCAGAGGAGGTTTACATGGCTCAACCTCCTGGCTATGAAGACCCAAGCAAGGTAAACCATGTGTGCAAATTTATGGTTTGAAGCAGGCACCTAGGGCACGGAACCATAGGTTGACAACCTATCTTCAAGACCAAGGATTCATGAAGAGCAAGCCAGATTCCTCTCTGTTTGTCAAGATAAGTAACTCAGAAATGATATATTTATGTGTGTATGTTGATGACATGATTCTTACAAGTAGTGATGCCAATGGCATCAAACAAATCAAAAACCAAATGATGTAGGAGTTCAAAATCAGTGACCTAGGGTTTCTAAAGTATTTTCTTGGACTTGAGTTAGTCTATACTAGCTTTGGAATTTAGATCACTCAAAGGAAATATGTGCAGGACATGTTGAAGAAGTTCCACTTGGAGAATGCAAAAGTAGCCAACACCCTATGGAGGTAAATCATAAATTGAGTGCTCATGAAGGTGATTTGCTTGAAGACATTGCAGGATACAAAGCATAGTTGGAATTCTTAACTATGAAACATTAACCAGAATTGATATATGCTATGGTGTAAGTGTTTTGAGTCAATTCATGCATAAACCTAGAGCACCTCACTTGGAAGCTGCTGAAAGGATTTTGAAGTATCTCAAAGGTACTCAAACCAAGGTCTTTACTTCCCATACACATCAGACTTGGACATTACGCTATACTCAGATGCAGATTGGGCAAGATGTAAGGATGATAGAAAGAGTACTTCTGGATATTTATCCTTTTCATGTGATAAGCCCATTTCATGGTCTTTCAAGAAGTAACCAACTGTTGCTCTATCCTCAACAGAGGTTGAATACAAGGGATTAGCAAATGCTACACAAGAAGTTATTTGGATTAGATTGCTCTACTCAGATTTGGGACTTCATACTCATTCACCTATGATCTTTGGTGATAACACAAGTTCTTTGCATCTTGCAGCCAATCCCATTTATCATGCAAGAACCAAGCATATAGAAGTACACTATCACTATGTTAGATAGAAGCTATTAAGCAAAGAGATTCAATTCGCATATGTATCCGCAAACATGCAATGTGCTGATTTGTTAACCAAAGCACTTGATGGTACTAAGCTTTGCAGGTTTAAAACCATGATTTGATTGCAGGACATTCAAGAAGATTGATGAGGATGTGCAAGCCAAGATGGTTGGCTTAATGGGTAGGTGTTGGTGCAAATGTCCAAGCCTTCACATTTGGCTAGGCATGGAAGAAAATATGTACAACTACTTGATGAAGCATGTGAAACATTGCTTGTAACATTGAATCATTTATCATTTGTAAAAGGTTAAAGCATTGAGAATCTTTCAAGAGCCTTATATCTTCTGGAAGTAGCAAGAATATAAGATAAGAGAATATCTCCTAGATCAAGGGAATACTTTTTAGTTGGAGTCAAAACTTGAATTCAAATTCAAACTTCAAAGAGGACTCTTATAAAAAGAGGCTTTGTAAATCTCACAGCTATGGTGCCTCATTTTGTGCCTTCACCTTGATCATTTTTAGGAACTAAGTGGCTTTTATCATACTTGGATCAATATCATTGAGCATCATTAGAATGCTAATCTCCTTTTACAATCATGTTTTATAATACATATAGTTGATTGATCATGTTTGTCTACTTCTCTGCTATGACTACACAAGATAGTGAACTTCACTTGATCATATCTCAGTGCCTTTTCATCCCTTTTGCATGATCTATAGCTTTTCGGAACGATCTTACAGTCTATTTGATACTAGCAAAGTTTCAAATCTTTTGCTCCTACCATTTGGGAGAAATCACCATCGAACTGCTCACTAGTGAGTTACTACTAAGTCCCTAAAAAGTCAGGGGTAAGCCTTGGATTACAAAAACTATTTATTAGTGCATAGTTTATCTTTTTTAATGATTCCACTTGTAATCAGTAGCTATCTGCTAATTTGACCCCCGCAAAAGGAATTTGATCAACTGTTACTGTATCATGAGCACTGAGCAAAAGAATCAGCAGATGTATGGACCAAAATAACAAGTTTTGTGATACTAGCTATTTGTGAAGTAGTCTGTTTTGAATGAATTCTTTGAAGGATCAACTCCAAAGTACATAGGTACTTTCTTGGTATCATTTGCAAGCTAAAAGGGCCTACTATCAAAATCTGAAGTAATTTAGGGTAGGTACAAAGCAAGTTTTGGCAGTACCACCTCACTTCCTTGAGGTATCCATCCATCTCTTCCAACATGTGATTCAATTCCATGGGTGTACTTGTAGTTTTCGCATTTTCCATTTTGAACTTGACAAGTATATCATGGATACACTTTCTCTGAATAATGGAAACACCAGAATCTGTATCGACAATCTCTAAACCAAGAAAATAAGTCAACAATCCAAGATCATTGATTTGACATTTTTCCTTCATTTGAGCTTTAACTTTTTTATGTCATTGGCATCATTCCTTGTAATGATAATTTCATCCACAAAACACATAGATAAATAACCATTGAATAAGTCTTCTTAATGAACAATGAAGAAACTGCCTTGCTTGCAACAAAACCTTGGTCATGCAAGTATGTGATCAGCATATGTTTCCAAGCTCTAGGAGCTTGCTTTAAACCATATAGTGCCTTCCTTAATTTACATACATAATCAGGTTTTTTTGTCTTCATACAAAGATCCACCCATTAAGGCATACATTTTTAACATCTAATTGGTACAAGTTCTAATTCTTTGAAGCAGCAATACTTACTAGAACTCTGATGGTTGGCATCTTGGTTATAGGTGAGAAGGTCTCCTCATTATCCACTCCATGGGTTTGAGCTAACCCCTTTGCTACTAGCCTTGACTTATACATATTTATTGTGCCATCTGAATTCTTTTTCACTTTGTAAATCCACCTAGATCCTATTACCTTCATGAATGGTTTTTTGGGAGCCAATCCCAAGTGCTATTCTCTTGAAGTGCTTCAATTTCTTCCTGCATAGCTTCTCTCCACATATTCTTTCTTGTTGGCTTCTTCAAATGAAGATATTTCCTCTGTCATAGAATCTTTAGCCATGTATATAGAATGCTTGGCGACTAGTGATGTGTCATAGACATACCTTATAGGTTTCTTTCTTTCCCTTTGCATTCTTCTAAGTGCTTGATTGGATGACTCTGGAATGTCTTCTAAATTTTTGAACTTTTCTTTGCCCTTGGACTTCCAAGCTTCAAAATTTGTTCTTCATCTTTTGGGTTGACATCCTCTAATGTATGTGGTTCTTCTTTGGTCAAATTTGGAAAATTATTCTCCAAATCATAGGGTAGCTTTATTTTCCTACAATCATCCTAAAATCAAGAGATATTTTCATCAAATACCACATCCTTACTAGTAGTTTTAAATCCTTTGTTGGTGGGATTATATAACCTATATCCCTTCTGATTCTGATCATAGCCAATAAATATGCATCTTTGAGCTTTTGGATCAACCTTTTTCCTAATCGTTGAGGGTATGTGTACATAAGCAGTGCACCCAAAGATCTTACAATGATCTAAAGAAGGTCTCCTACCATTCCATGCCTCATAAGGTGTTATCCCATCTAGAGACTTGAATGGAAGCCTACTGATTAGGTAAGTGGCTGTGGAAACAACATCTCCCCATTGATAATTAGGGAGTTTTTTCTCATTCAACCTTGATCTTGTAGCCTCTACTATTAATATATTTCTTCTCTCTGCCACTTTATTGTGTTCAAGAGTGTATCTTGTTGTAGTTTCTCTCTTTATGCTTCTCTCCTATAAGAAGGAATCAAACTCATGTGAGAAATACTCACCACCTCCATCAAATCTGAGCCTCTTCAGACGTTTACCTGTTTGATTCTTAATCAATGCCAAATACGTCTTGAAACAAGTGAAAAATTCATCTTTATGCTTCATAAAATAAAGTATTGTCCTTTGAATATAGTCATCTATGAATGAAACATAATACCTTGACCCTGAAATTGATGGCTCTCTGCTAGGACCCCACACATCTGTGTGTACAAGCTTCAAGTAGTCTTCATACATGTATCCTCTTTTGTTGAATGGTTTCCTATGTGACTTGCCAAATTTGAATGTTCTACATTTGTAAATCATGTGTTCTTTGGACACTTTTGGGATGCCAAACACACTATGATCCCTACATATTTGCTTCAATGTCCTTCCATCTATATGTCCTAGTCTCTTATGCCATATCTCTAATTCAGATAGGGTTTGGTTATTATGATTGAAGAGAGCAATATTTCTTTTTTCTTCAACTTCAAAGGTAAAAAGTCTACTAGATATCTCACCTATTGCAAACCTCTTGAAGCCTTGTCGAGGGTCCTCCACATATGCTCCATGCCTTGTGAATCTAACCTGTAAACCCTTCTCAACAATCTATCCAACACTGATTAGACTTTTGGTTATTGTTGGCACATACAATACTCGGCTTAGAAGATTCATGTTACCATGAGATGCTTTAACATTTCCAATCTTCTTTATTGAGTGCCTAGTTTCATCACCTGTCTCAACTTCATGCTTTCCCTTGGGCTCTTCAAGGTCACACAATAATGCTACAGTATATGCTACATGATTCGAACAACCACAATCAATATAGAATATGTACTCATCATCTTTACCTTGCTTGGTTTTCATATTCATGAGTAATAGGGAATTCTCTTGATCATCTGTATAGTTGTTGTAGTCTCTCCTTCCTCTGAAGCCTCCTTGATAGTTGTTGCTGTAGCCTTGGTTGTAATTTTAACGGTAGTTGTTTCCTCCATTATTGAACTGCCTCTTGATTGTCCATATAGTCCTCTTTGGAAGCCTCTTCCTCTCTGATTCTTTATGTTTCTGAAGCATTCATGATTGGTCAAGCCACAAATTTTGCAAGGTGAAGAATTGTATGGTCTCCCTATGCCTTGCTTTCCTCCTCTACCCCTTCCTCTAGTACCTCTTCCTCTACCTGTGAAATTCACTTGAGAGGTTTGCAACAACAACAATAAGCAAGTCTTGATGGTGGTCATGTTGGCCAGTAATGAGAAATTTTCTTCATGTTCTATGCCCTGCATTTGAGAACATCCTTTAGCAACCATGCTAGCTTTATACTTTCAAATTGGTCCATCTAAATTTCTTTTTAGTTTGTAGACCCATCTGTAACATATTACCTTTTGACTGGTCCTACATCGAACCTGAGTTTTTTTAATGATCTACTTGTATGATTTTCCACATGTGCTAAATACCTCTTGAAACATTCAAACACCATTGTTATTCTTGATAAAGTAGAAATTGTCCATCTACTATGATCATTAACAAAAGATACATAATACCTTGAGCTTGCTAATGAAGGTTCTTGATTTGGTCCCCCCGCATTAGTGTGTACTAGGTCCAAGATATTGTTGCGGATGTAGACTTTGTGGTTGAAAGGTTGCCTTTGTGCCGTCCCAATTTGAACACAATTACACCTATTGATTGTGTGTTGCTTTGAGATGTTTGGAGCCCTAGAACACTTTGATCCTTGCATATATCCTTGAATGTTCTTTCATTCACATAAGAAAGTCTCTTATGCCAAACTTCTAGCATGCTTAGGGTTTGAGAGCCAAAGTTAAACATATCTATATTTCTAGTTTCTCCTACTCTAAATGTGAAGAGTCGACCATGATTCTCACCTTTGGCTATCTTCTTAAAGCCTTGAACTAGATCCTCCACCTAAGCTCCATGTTGGGTGAACCTAACCTGCACGCCTTTTCCAACAATTTGGCCTACACTTATTAGGTTTTTAGCAATATTCATACATAGAGAACCTTACTCAAAACATGTTTTGTACCCTTGGGATCTTTAAAATTGAAAATCATTTCCATATTGTGTTTGGTATCATCCCCTATTTGTTCTTCATGCTTATGCTTGGATATCTCCAAGTCTGGAGGTTGTCTCTCTTGTTCTTTGTTTTTGTCCTTCTTTGCTCCTTTCATCTTACCTTTCCACGTGCTCTTACCTAAAACGTTGGCTTGATAGATTTCTTCATCATCGTCCTCCTTCTTCTTTCCTTTATTCTTCTTATCCTTTGTATCTGCATAAAGAGCACTTATCTTGGTAATATTTACCTTCTTTTGAGTTTTTTTTTTGGCCTCTATATTGAATATTTTTCCAAAGAATATGTTGAAGTCGAGTGCCTACACATCCATGATAAGGTCATAATCAATTCTAATTTTTTTTAGCCCTAGTAACATTTAGGATGTGCCTCATGAAAGCCTCTTCTTCAATGAAAATCTCGAATTGAATCTAATTGACCTTCAACCTCCTTGACTTTAGTGACAAACTCTATGATTGTTTTCTTTGGTGTTTTCTTTACTTGGTTGAGCTCATTCTATAAGTGATTCTTCCTAGCTTCGGTGCTAGCAAAGAAGAATGTCTAAAGTTCATCCTAGGTTTGCTTTGATGTTTTGCGGCTTCCAATGTGTGGAATCAAGAAATTGGAGATAGAGTTTAAGATGTAATACCTTGCCTCCTAATCTCTTTCAACCCATAATCTAAGCTTCTCAGTTTCTTCTTGTGTAGGTCCTTTGGATCTTGGTGTAGGCATAACTTCATCACCGACTGAAATTCCACAAAGATTTCTCACTTGCAAGTAAGCTTCCATTCTGATTTTCCCAACACTATAGTTTTTCCTATCAAGATTTGTGAGGCTTTCCTCAAAAGAAACTTGTGAATGATGTGTGTGTCACTCTCCTCCCATCCATTTATATCCTCTTGTATCCAAATAGCAGTGATCTAGAATGTTCTAGCGTTGCTATGTGGCCAGCATGCAACACTCATCCCCACTAACCATTAAATACCTTAAGATATACCCCCGAGCTTAGGACCTTGGCTAACTAGCCCTTGTCCCAGACACACATGGAATGGTCTCTGTAGACCAATGTCTGATACTCTCTCCCCCTTCTAAGGATCATTGTCCTGTGATCAATGAGGGAAAGTACTTGCGAACCATCTGTCTGGAGAATGATCTGCTCTATCGGTTTCCTGCAAAGAAACAATACCCTCTATTAGATTATCCTCCCTAGATATAAAATTTCTTAGTTTACTAACATGAAACACTGGATGGACTCTGCAATCTAGAGGAAGCTCTAATCGGTATGCAACATCACTCAACTTCTTTATTATCTTCCAAGGTCCACAATACCTTGGTGAAAGTTTACTACACTTCCCTGTGGACAATGAAGTAGATCTAGCCGGTACCTGAAAGAAGACTCAGTCTCCTTCCTCAAAGGATCTAGGAGATCTTTTCCTATCAGCATACTCTTTGGCTCTATCAACTGCTTGCTGCATCTTGGCTTTAGCTATTTCAAGGTTTGCTTAGAGATTCGCTAAGAACTCAGAAGCAGTAGGACATTTCTTAGGCATTCCTATGGTACTGGGAGCAGTGGGATTCATGCCATAGTTCATCTCAAAAGGAGACATCCCATTCACCTTGTGAGGTCTATTGTTATAAGCAAACTCTACAAGTGGCAAATAACTATCCCAATCTGTCTGTCTCTCAGACACATATGCCCATAACATATCCTCTAGAATTTGGTTGACCCTCTCGGTCTGACCATCTATTTGTGGATGATCACCACTACTCATTTTTAGTGACACTTTCAATTTGTCAAATACAAATTTCCAGAAGTGTCCTGTAAACCTGACATCCCTATCTGAAACTATGGATGTAGGTAACCCATGCAATCTGAAGACATTCTGGATAAACAACTCCGCTACCTGTGGAGCTTCTATCGTCTCCTGCGTAGGTATAAAATGAGCCATCTTGCTCAGTCTATCTACCACAACTAGGATTGTATCCCGCTTCCTTTGGGTCCGCGGTAACCCCACTATGAAGTCCATGGATATACTATCCCAATTATGATCTGGAACTTGTAAAGGATGTAAAAGACTTGGTGTCTTTACCCTTTCTGCTTTGTTGACTTGACACATAAAGCATTGTTGAACATAAGTATGGATATCTCTGGCTAATCCAGGCCACCAAAATGTTCTTCTAACAAGCTATATTGGCTGGTCAACACCAGGATGTCCTGCGCAGGGAACATCATGGTTATCATGCATGACTTTCTTTCTCAAATTCCGAGAATCTGGCACATAAACCTTTCCTTTACACTTCAGTATACCATTCTCATGTGAGAAATTAGAATACGGAATGGACTTGTTTGCTTTAGTAGAAGAAGAAACAGCTGGATTTGTCCCGTCTCCCAAAATAGAGTCATCACTTATGGCTCTAACTATCTATAACAAATGTGGATCTTCCACCTGTGCTTCCTTAATTTCTTGAAGCAATGAACTTTCTAAAACTGTAAAGCTCATTTGATACATTATACGAGATAATGCATCAGCTACTATATTTTCTTTGCCTCTTCTATACAAGATTTCCATATGAAATTCTTGCATGAGCTCAGCCCAACGAGCTTGTCGGCCTCGAAGATTTGGCTGACTACAAAAATACTTGAGTGTATGATGATATGTAAATACCTTAAAGTCTGCACCATAAAGATAGTGTCTCTAAACTTTAAGTGCATGCACCACCGCATACAACTCTTGTTCATGCACCGGCCAATTGCGTTGTGCACTGCTTAACTTCTTACTTTCAAAAGCTATTGGCCTGCCATCTTGACTCAAAACTGCGCCTATGGCTATGCCGCTAGCATCGGTCTCTAACTCAAATGGTTTCTGAGGATCCACCACTTTGAGTATAGGAGCCTCTGAAACAGCTTGTTTCAGAGTATCAAAACTCTCTTGCTGCTCTTGCTTCCATGTAAATGGAATTTTGCCTTGAAGCAAGTTCGTCATAGGTGCTGCTATCGACGAATATGAAGAGATGAATTTCCGATAAAAACCGGAAATTCCTAAGAATGACGGGAATAAATCCACAAGAAGAAGTAATCCCAAACCTTCAAACTTCTCCCTATATAGAGCCTTTGTGAAAAGTTCTGTAATGTTCTCCTATGTGGGCACATATGCCAAAATGATCTCTCTAGTAGAGAATCTCTCCCTGACATAATGATAGTGCACCTCAATGTGCTTAGTGTGAGCATGGAACACATGGTTCCTCGAAATTACCAATGTGCTCTAACTATTGATAAGATAGTACTGGTAGAAGACTAACCAACACCCAAATCATCCATAAGGTGTCTGAGCCACACACACTCAACAACCACTATGAAAGCTATGCTATATACAACCTCACAACTAGAAATGGACATAGTAGGCTGCTTCTTGCTAAACCAAAATATGAATGAGCTACCAAACATGAAGCAAAAACCACTAGTGGACACACAAGTGTCATAGCAACCAGCCCAATGAGAGTAAAAAAAGAATGTAAATATGGCAATAGCGATGACCCCTTGGGATAAAACAATCCAAGTAGCCAGGTACCAGAGACAAAAAATTGAATATCTAGTTGAGTAATGCATAAGTAAATCAAGAATCCAATAGCCTACTGATAGAAAACAACATCAAATGCATCCCCAACATTATAAAGACTCAACTATAAACATGTTTCCATAGGGGTGGCAATACGTTTGTAGTCTTCAAGGCCAAAATGATACAATAATGTCTCAATGTATTTGGTTTGATACAAAACTATTCCACCAAGCTGTTGGAGAAGAACAATCAACAATTAGTGATTACATAAAATCCAGAAGTGGAAAATTGATTGGAAGATTGAAGATCACTTTCAAGAAAGAGGAGATTCAGAAATATGTATTTGGAAAATTGACGAGTAAGACTCGTATATATATATATATAGATACATGTTCATAGTCATAGAGAGAGATATAGAAGAGATAGAGAAGACAATAGAAGTGAAGAATAGAAGAATAGGAGAGTATGAGATGAACATTATGCATGTCATCCATCAGATGTATGAAAAGTTATGAGAAGAAAAATCTTCAGAGAATTGCGTGTCGATCTTTTCTCTGATTCTCCTTCTGTGGTTAATCTTTTGAGAAATAATTTTGAACATGTCTAAGTCTATAGTTAATCCATCTATGGTTAAAATTTGAGAGTCCAATTGCGAACAGGCTGAGAGAATTTTGAATAGGAACATTCATATGTAGAAAGTTCTGAATGTCTTCTGAAACATGTGCAGATTCGATGGTCAAAGAAATGGACAGTGCTCAGTGCATAGTGTAAAGTTTTACACAAATGAGGATTCAAAATTTAAGTTGAGAGGTAATCCATCTATGGCTAAAAGCATTTGATTAAACGGGCTGTAGTTTGGGAGAACCATAGCTTAGAAGTTACAGGTGTCAAAGTCATCATTACAGAGAGACAGTTTCAGACATAGGTACATTGTCTGAGTCATTTCTCACAATCTACTCAAGCATTTGAGGATTTTTAACTTGGAGAAGATGCGCAACCTCTAGGCGACACATTCTACAAATTTTTATGAAAAAATTTACACGAATGATCAATCAATGAATGATTAATGTGCAGCAGACTTTTTCTGAGAAGTGATTTTTTCACAGTTGATCAATTTCTTGATAGTTTGGAGATTGTTCTTTAAAATTAAGTGGAGTCTGAAGTTATTGTTGATATAGAGGTGGTCTAACATCAAGGACAGCTTGTTATTTTGGATATTAACACTCTCCATCAGTGGTATCAGAGCAGGTTATATCAAAATTGAGGAAAGGAAGACTCCGACTGCTGCAGATATACAAACTTTACATCTCGAAGGATCAAAAGGATAAAGTGTGAAGAAAGATTGAAGGAAGACACATAAAGGTTGTCCAAAGGATCAGAAGGAGCAACATTCGAAGCTAATGTACATTCATTCTTTATAAGGACTAAAGTTTTGAGACTACAGGTGAAGCAAGGATGGGAGATAGTCTCCAAATTGAAAAGTTGGATAGAGAAAATTATCCAGCTTGGTCTATGAGAATGGAAGCTCATCTTATGAGCAAAGATCTGATGGGATATATCACAGGAGAGGAAGAAAAGCTAGAGTTCAGAGATCCTAGTGTTCCAACTAGGGAGGAACTTACAGATATAAAGATTTGGATGAAGAAGGATGCTCAAGCAAGGAGCATAATCTACATGGAAGTGAATGATTATTTGCTTCCTCATATTAGAGGACTTGAAAGTGCAAGTGACATTTGGAATGCTTTGGAAGAGCATTTTTAGAACACAACCAAATCACGGAAAGCTTCATTATGGGCAGAATTCACTACCTTCAAGAAGAAGGCTTCACAATCAATATCTGATTATGTGACAAAGATGAAGGACATTGCAGATTCTTTAGGTGCAGTGGATGAAGCTATTGAAGAAGATAAATTGGTAAGACAAATTCTCACAGGGCTAAGAGGAGATGAGAAGTGAAAGCCTTTTATTTTGTCTACAAAACTTTCATTAGATCATTTCACTCCTGATCTAAATCAATTGTTAGGACATATGCTAACTTTTGAGAATGATATCAAAGGAGATATTGATAAGAGTGCAGGACATGCAATGTATTCTAAAGATAAGAAGAAAGCTAGCAAAGGAAAGCAACACTCAGTTGAAGATGAAGGTACTCCAAGCCAAGCAAACTTCCTAAGAGGAAGAGGAAGTGGCAGAAATAGAGGAAGAGGCAGAAATAACAAAGATAATGTCAGAGCTTGTTGGATATGTGGTAAGATCAATCATCTATCTCATGATTGTTGGCACAATAATCAAAGCAATGGTAATTTTAATCAGAATTTTAATCAAAGAGGAAGCGGTGGCAGATATCAGAGAGGAAACTTCAGAGGTAGAGGTGGTAGGTATTCTTTTGGAAGAGGTGGAGGAAGAAACTTCCAAAATCAATCATATAATAACACCTACTACAATTATGCATCAGATCAGAAAGAAGACTCGACTCTTATTATGAATGGAACATGTGAAGCTTCACATGAAGACATGAGAGTATTTTATATTGACTCAGGATGTAGCAACCATCTGAGTGGAAACATTGCCTTGATGACTGATCTAGATTATAATGCAATTAATCATACAGTCCAAATAGGTGATAATACAAAGCACAAGGTATTGGTTCAGTCAAAACCAAAGATGGAAGCACTCTCTTGAGTAAGGTTTTGTATGTTCCTACAATTCCTAAAAATCTGATAAGTGTAGGACAAATTGTGGAAAAAGGATATGAGGTAAGGTTCACTAATGATGGAGATTATGTTGAAGACCCTAGTCAAGGGTATAAACAGATTGTTACAGGGAAGAAGGAAGGAAGGCTCTTCACATTAAAGGTACAAGGAAACATTGGACATGCTATGTTTGCATATGGAGAGCAAAAGGTGTCAGAATTGGATCTTTGGCACAAAAGACTTGGACATTTTAATGAGAGAGGTATCAAAGAAATGATAAACAATGGTTCAGTACTTGGATTGCCTAATATTGCAGGTCAACACATGACATACATATGTGAAGCATGTCAGTTAGGTAAGGCTCATAAGCAATCATACAATAAGCATGGTTTTATGTATTCAGAAAGACTTGAATTGGTACATATGTATAAATGGTTCAAGATATTATGTTATATATGTTGATGATGCTACCAGGTGGATCACAATCTATGTGATCAAAGACAAATCAGAAGTGTTTAATACATTTAAACACTATCATGCATATGTAGAGAGAATTACAGGTAAAAAATTGAAGAGGTTAAGGTCGAATGGAGGGGGAGAGTATTTCTCTAATGAGTTCAGTGATTACTTGTGAAATGCAGGTATAAAGAGGGAAATTACTTGCAGGTACTCTCCTCAATAAAATGGGGTAGCAGAAAGCAGAAATAGGACACTTGTTGAATTTGCAAGATCCATGTTGAAAGAGAAAAATTGTCCAAATTATTTATGGGCTGAGGCTGTAAACACAGCCACATATTTGGTTAATAGATTGCCTTGTAAAGCTTTGCAGGGTATGACACCATATGAAGCTTGGTGGGGTAAGAGACCTACCTTGGATCATTGTAAAATATTTGGATGCCTGGCATATGCATATGTGCCATCTCAATTGAGGCATAAGTTGGAGCCTAAAGCAGAGAAGTATGTATTCATTGGTTATGATGACAAGCAGATGGGTTATAGATTGTGGAGTCCATCCACAAAACAATTCCTTGTGTCCAAGGATGTTACATTTGATGAACAAGGTACTTGGTATGCAGGTACATCTAATGTGTATGCAAAAGTTGAAGAAATTATGAATCAGAAGAAAGGTAAAACAAAGGTTCAGATATTTGATGAAGAAGAGAAAAATGAAATACAAGTTGGAGGTGAAGAAGTGCCAAGGTTTGATCCAGAATGTGATGAACCAGAAACTGCAAGAAGTGGAGAACTCAGGAGGTCTACAAGGCACAAATGGCAACCTACAAGGTATAGCTATGATACTTCATTCTTGAATACTAAGGATTATGCTTACATAATAAAAGCAGATGAAGATCCATCTACATATGATGAAGCCAAAGGGAAGAAGAATTGGGAAGAATCTATGCAAGAGGAGTATGATGCATTGATGGAAAATCAGACATGGGATCTGGTTCCTAAACCTAATAGTCAGAAAATAATTGGATGTAAGTGGGTTTACAAAACAAAAAGATTTGCAGATGGAAGTGTGTCTAGGTACAAAGCCAGACTTGTTGTGAAGGGATATGCACAGACATATGGAGTGGACTATGATGAGACTTATAGTCATGTGGCAAAGATGACAACCATCAGAACACTCATAGCAATTGCTGCTTGCAAAGGTTGGAAATTATCTCAATTAGATGTTAAAAATGCTTTTTTGAATGGATACATTTCAGATGAAGTTTACATGGAGCAACCAGAAGGGTTCAAAGATCAAGTGTATCCAAATTATGTGTGTAAGCTCAAGAGATCTTTGTATGGATTGAAGCAGGCCCCAAGGGCATGGAATTATAGGCTTGTAAAGTTCTTGAAGGAACTTGGATTTCAAGCATCAAAGGCAGATAGTAGCTTGCTAGTCAAAGCAAGTGAAGATGGATTTATTTATGTTTGTATTTATGTTGATGCCATAATACTTACAGGAACAGATGAAAAAGGCATACACATGATTAAGAAACAAATGGAGAAAGAGTTCAAAATCAGTGATTGGGAAATTTGTCATTCTTCTTGGGAATGGAGATTTCATATACTCAACATGGAGTATATGTAACTCAAGAAAGGTATCTGAGAAATTTGCTAACCAAATTTAAAATGGAAGATTGCAGGTTAGCACCAACTCCAATGGAAGTGAATCATAGATTGACTAAATATGGAGGAGAAGAATTCAAAGATATGAAGCTCTATCAGAGTTTGGTGGGTAGCTTAATTTATGCTACATTAACAAGGCCTGATTTGTCATATGCAGTTGGAGTTCTATCTCAATTCATGCATTGTCCTAGAAAGGAACATTGGATTGCAGGACAAAGAGTACTTAGGTACATCAAGGGTACACTCAAAGAAGCGTTGTACTATGGGTTTACTTCACATACAAGAGTCAAAATATACAGTGATGCAGATTGGGCAGGTAATTTGAATGATAGAAGATCAACACATGGATATTTGTGTTATGTGGGAGATAAGCTAATCTCATGGTGTTCTAAGAAGCAACATACAGTTGCTCTATCATCTACAGAAGCAGAATACAAAGGCATGGTGGAAGCTGCAAAGGAAGTAATATGGCTAAAGACACTTATGAAGATTTTTGATGTTATTTAGAGTACTCCTATCATTTGTGGAGACAATATGAGTTCTTTATATTTTGCAGCAAATCCTATGTTTCATGCTAGAACTAAACATATTGAAATTCAGTATCATTTTTTGAGAGAGAAGGTTATTGATAAAGAAATTGAAATCATGCATACTCCTACAAAAGATCAACTTGCAAATATGATGACAAAAAGTTTGGATGGACCAAAGTTGCAGAGGTTTAAAGATATGGCAGGAATAAAGAAGATGCACGTAATCACAATTGATGATTGAGGGGGAGCTGTTGGAGCAGAACAATCAACAATTAGTGATTACATAAAATCCAGAAGTGGAAAAATAATTGGAAGATTGAAGATCAGTTTCAAGAAAGACGAGATTCAGAAACAAAGTTCTTTTGTACATTACTCTTGTAAATATTTCAATGTATTTGGAAAATTGACGAGTAAGGCTCGTATATATATATATATATATATATATATATATATACATGTTCATAGTCATAGAGAGAGATATAGAAGATATAGAGAAGACAATAGAAGTGAAGAATAGAAGAATAGGAGAGTATGAGATGAACATTATGCATGTCATCCATCAGATGTATGAAAAGTTATGAAAAGAAAAATCTTCAGAGAATTGCGCATCGATCTTTTCTCTGATTCTCCTTTTGTGGTTAATCTTTTGAGAAATCCTTTTGAGCATGTCTAAGTCTATAGTTAATCCATCTATGGTTAAAATTTGAGAGTCCAATTGCGAACAGGCTGAGAGAATTTTGAATAGGAACATTCATATGTAGAAAGTTCTGAATGTCTTCTGAAACAGGTGCAGATTCGATGGTCAAAGAAATGGATAGTGCTTAGTGCATAGTGTAAAGTTTTACACAAATGAGGATTCAAAATTTAAGTTGAGAGGTAAGCCATCTATGGCTAAAAGCATTTGATTAAACGGGCTGTAGTTTGGGAGAACCATAGCTTAGAAGTTACAGGTGTCAAAGTCATCATTACAGAGAGACAGTTTTAGACATAGGTACATTGTCTGAGTCATTTCTCACAATCTACTCAAGCATTTGAGGATTTCTAACTTGGAGAAGATGCGCAACCTCTAGACAATACATTCTACAAAGTTTTATGAAAAAATTTACACGAATGATCAATCAATGAATGATTAATGTGCAGTAGACTTTTTCTGAGAAGTGATTTTTTCACACTTGATCAATTTCTTGATAGTTTGGTGATTGTTCTTTAAAATTAAGTGGAGTCTGAAGTTATTCTTGATATAGAGGTGGTCTAACATCAAGGATAGCTTGTTCTTTTGGAGATTAACACTCTCCATCACAAGCACTATGAGAGTGTGAACAAGTATGATATGACATAGCTGCATCTAATTTGCTATGTCACAAAGTCTCCACTAGCCATTTGAACGTAGTTTTTGCATCCTCTATATTAGAACTCTCATTGACAAGTGCATCATGTAAATCTGCATTAGAAATGGAATGATGTGCATCATCATATGGAACCTGTGAAGGCTAAGAAATTGCCTCATTTGGACAAAGAATAGACTATCCACTTGTAAATGGAGGCATCAAAGTATCATGCACATCTTTAGAGCTAATTGATGTCTCCTTAGTACATAAAAGTAATAGCTAAATTGCATCTTCCACAAAAACAACATCACGGCTAACCAAAATGCATTTATTTGTTCAATGATACAAGTGATAGCCTTTTCTTCCAGAACTGTACCCAAACAAAAAATTCATTCCTTTATCATCTGATTTCTTGCATTGTTTTTCTGGCATTAATGCATATGCCAGACAACCAAAGACACATAGATGAGAAAAAGATGTCTTGCAACCATGCTAAGCCTCATATGGAGTGATAGAATGCAATGCTTTAATGGGACACCTATTAAGTACATATGTTGCACACATAACAACCTCAAGCTAGAAATTATGTGGTAAAGCCACAGTCATGATCATACACTTGGCCATCTCCATGAATGACCTATTCTTCCTTTTAGCAACTCCATTATATTGAGTTATATACGGTACTATAGAACGATGTTTTATTCCATGTTCAACCAAGAATGCATTAAAATTAGAATACATATATTTTCCCCCTCGACCAAAATACAGGGTGCCCATTTTACATGCTGATAGATTTTCAGCCAAAACCAAAAACTATTGAAGCAAATAAAGAAATTGATTTTTGCTTTCAATGGATATACCCATGCATGCCTAGAAAAATCATCAATGAAAGTCACGAAGTAAAGTTAGTTCCTAAAAGAAGGTGTTTGTATATGACCAAAAATGATCTTACCAACTCCCATGACAAGATAAGAGGCATTTTGGGTGCAAGTGACAGTGTTCCTTGTAGGGGTAGGCTCAAGTGAAGTTAAGAAACCACCCTATGGGGTAATATGTTTGGTTGCATCACTATCAAAGTACCAAACATTTGAGTCTACTCTAGACATAGACTATTCATGAGAAGATGGGTCATAATTGCAAACAGTAGTAAATGCCCATTCTTTAATCTTCACAAGATTAGTAGAATCTATTTTGGGTGTAGAGACCTCTACAACAACCATTCTAGCCTCTTTCTTCTTTGTCTCTTTTGAAGCAAGTTTTGGAGAAATGTTTATGACATGATCATTTTCTTTACAGTATTTGGAAAAAAAAATTTCTTTTCTGTTTTCTTCTCATGTTTGTCATCCTTATTTGATTGTCCATAAATAGCAACTTTTTGCTTGGTAGAAGATGAGCTCCATTAACCTTTGCCCTTCTCACTAGCGAGGAAAGATTCATCTACAACATGCATAATGGTCTTGTTCTGCTTAGACTGATCTTCTTGCAATAGAACAGAGACTAAATCCTCAAATGTTAAAGCATTTGGATTTCCATTCAACATCAATCAAATAGTAGAAGCAAAAATCCAATATGAATCTGGAAGACCATTCAGAATAGTTTGCACAAGTAAACTCTCTAGCAAGACTTCATGATCAGAAATCAACTTCTTCTTCAAGTCTTTGATCTTTGTCAAAAAACTATCCATGGAATCTCCTTCAATCATGTGCTCAATCTCCAATTCTTTTGAAGGGTAAGCAACACGACCCTCACTCCTTCCTTAGTATAAAGTGGTAAGTGTATCCCATGCATCCTTTGTTGTTTTGTAGGAGCAAATGTGAGGAATAATGGCATGTTTGATAGACAAGGCTATCAATGCATGTGTCTAAGCATCTCTAACATTGCAATGAAATTGCTCTACAGTAAGTGCAAGAGGAACTGCAACACGAATAGGAAGCGAAAGAGCAACATCTTGAACACCATATGCATAACCTTTAGATACTATATTTCTCTGTTTAGTAGGACATTTTTCAATATCCTACACAATATTCCACAATTCTTTTGTGACCAATACATGATTCATCATATGTTTCCATAGTGGGTAATCGGTATCATCCAACTTTTCTCAACAACCAACATATAAAATACATTACTACTTTTAACCTTGGCCATTGACTAAAATACCTCGATAGAGAAAAATGATTTTATCTCAAAAATTGGAACAAAACTACTCTATTGAGTTCTGCTAAACTTGTAGTTCATTTTGAGGTGCTTGCATTGGCAAACTAAAACCTATATATATGTTTGGAACAAAAAGATAAGATTGCATGCACATGTGCTATGATAGTGCATTCAAAGGACCTGAGTATGCTCACCAAGTTTTGCGCAATTCTGAGACTATGACTGGATGGGTGTCAATGATACCCTAGATGAAGAATTCACTGGATCTCATCCCAATTGTTGGAGTATGAGGTCTAAGGAAGCAATAAAAAAACATAAGGAAGAAGAAGAAGCTTGGATCACAACACACAATACTAAATGTATTACCAATTGAATGTACAAAGATAAGTGACCCATTAGGGTTAAAGGCCTATATACAAGCCGATGGAAGAAAAACCTCCTAAAAAGGGAAAAAACTACCTGGTGGTTGTACTGTGTTCACACATATCACTAACATAATATATCAACATTGAAAATCTTTGATCATCAAGAATTTATAGATCCAAAGAATTCAATTATGAATTTAAGTGGAATTATTTGGTAGACCATTCTCCTAGGTCTCTACCCAAATTCTTTTTCTCTCTTAGCTGTGCACATTCTTCCAAAGAGAATCAATACTAACTATCTTGAACCGACTTTCCTTCATACCCTAGATATTTATTTATAATAACCTCATAGGTCACCAAAGTTTGGAAAGAGGAACATATCATTTCTTTCTATAACAGTTCCTTTAAATCCTCATACTAATGGAGGAGCAACATTTATAAAGTCATCATAATACCTTTTTTCTAGATCTTGTATCTATCAAATGAAGCTAAATAATTCATGTTTATTTGTTTTAAATTGCAAAGCCTTATAAGAAAGGTATCTCTATCTAGCTAGGTATCGTATTTGAGATCCTTCTAGGAACTTAGTGAACGTTCTTGAATCACTTGTTCTCGTTATTCAAAGATTCAAAGGATAATGTTTTATAGATCACTCTTATCATTAAAGACTTTATACTTGAATAGGCTTTATCTTTAGCACACTCATAACTTTGGTTTTAACTTTGAAAAACTTCATAAAGTTCTTTTCCTCTTATTTATCCAAATGCATCCTTTTAAGAGGATAAAAATGGTAATATAGAGAAATAGTAGTGTACAAAAGAATGTAGCAAAAAAAAAAACACAAATTAGTACATACAAGTGTTTGCTTTAGAAATCCTCTATTCTGGCATCTTCTTGGAGATCTAATGTAGAGAGGATATATGTCTCTACATTCGAAACGTCTAGATCTCTTGGTATGCTAGTTCCTTCTTGATCATCATTCTCATACAACATTCTATTACTTCATCTTGTATTTTGTCTTCTTCAAAGACCTCTTCATCTTGGACAATGATCTCTTCCTCCTCAACTATGGAATGAATCTCAGAGTCCACTACAGATGGAATTTCTTCTACATCTATGTTCTCACAAATTTATCTTCTATGTGTTGGTGCAAAGTTCAAGCCTACACATTTGGCTAGAAGTTCATAAAATTTGAAGCTCCATGGAAACCATTGCTAGGAAGATTTTATCCTTTACCATTTGTAAAAGTCACTTTTTGACTTGAGAGAATATTTGTAACTACCACCAAAATCGTGGAACTTGTTAGTTGGAAAAGTCATGAATTCATTGAGAGAATGTCTCCTAGATTGGAGGACTACTTTTACTGAGAGCCAATGCAAGATTCAAATTCAAAATTCAAACATCACATCTATAAAAGATGGCTAGAAATCCCACGGTAGAGAGAGCTTCAATTCTGAGCCATTACTGGTTGGATTTGTAAGAGAGTGAGGCTCACATTGTAGTCTACAATACTCACAATCATTAGGGATTGATTGTCAAGCCTATGATCTTGTACAAAATTGTTCTTTAATACAATAGATCTACATTTCTCATCTATGATCTCTCTGTCATAGTCACTCATAACAGTCAACTTGTACTGCTCATATCTTAGTCATTCCTTCACCATTTTGAGGTTCTATATCTTGCTGGAATCAAGTCCACGTTTTCTACATGCTCACAAATTTGGAAGGAAATCTATTCAGCCAATTTGCAGAAAAGCGTGTCGAATCACTCACTAGTCAAACTCTGTAGAGGTCCTAAAAAATCGGGGGTAATGGTTTGTTTGCTCTGTGTATAGTGCCTCATTTTAAGTGATTCCACTTGGAATCATTAGCTTAATAAGCTAATTTGATACTTCTAAAAGGAATTTTTCTAGTTTCTATTGTAGTGGAAGCACTGAGCATAACAAGCAATATGTGTGTGAACAAAAATAAAAGGTTTTCATTAATCGTTCATCTTGGAAGTAGTCCATTTTGATTCAATCATTTCTCACATCACTTCCAAAGTACATAGGCACTTGTATAGTGTCACTGGAAATCTAGGAGGGTCCACAATGCAACTCTGAAGCTACAAAGGGCTGGTACAAAGCACGATTTGGCACTACCTACTCATTTCTTGGAGTGTCCATTCATCATTCCCAGCAGTGGTATCAGCGCAAAGCTAAGGTAAATTGGGAGATGGTTTTCCTTCTTTCATTGATAAATTGGACAGGAACAACTATCAAGCATGGTCCTTGAGGATGAAGACATAGTTGCAAGGAAGGAGCCTTTATGGATACATCTTAGGAGATGAGGACATTCCCATATTCAGAAGCAAAGGAAAACTTGCAAGAGAGGAGCATGAAAGACTCAACACATGGTGTGCCAAGGATGCATTAGCACGGTCTTACTTACTGAACTCAATCTCTGATTTTCTTCTTCCACATATTAGGAACTTTAAGACATCCCAAGAGACTTGGGAAACATTGTCTTCATATTTCTCTTCCAACACAAGGGCTAGGAGGAACCAATTGTGGATTGAGTTTACCACTCGAAGAAAGCAACCCAAGCAAGGCATCTCAGAGTATGTGACCAAAGTCAAGGATGTAGCTGATCAATTGGCAAGCATAGGAGAAGAAATTGAAGAGGATCAGAATGGTATTAAAGTTGGTGACAAATGGGAGAGCTTCACAAGTGCCATGGACCTGTACATGGACATGCAAATTCCAGACCTTACCACACTCATGGGGCAACTATTTACCCATGAAGCCAAGCTCAACAAGAATGGAGATTCATCAAGAGGTAATAGCTCTTCTGCCCTATACACTGATAAAAGTAAATCCAAAGAGAAAGGGAAGAACAAGAAGGTTGAAGATGAAGGAACTACCTCCCAAGCCAACTATGCATGGAGAGGTAGAACCTCAAGAGAAAGGGGAAGAGGAGGTAAGCAAGGTAGGTAGGGACCTTATAAATCATTACCATGTAATATTTGTGGATCCTCAGATCATACTACAGATGAGTGTTACAGGAACTTCAAGAATGAGAGAGGTAGAGGTTGTCAAAGAGGTGGATATACACAATCAAGAGGGAGACTCAATCACCATCAAGGATATAACAACTACAACGACAACTACAATAGCAACTACCAAGGAGGCTACAAATCAAGGAAAGATTACAACAACTACATAGAGGAGCAAGAAGATTCTCTTCTGATTATGAATATGACTTCAAAACCAAGTATAAATGATGAACATCTCTTCTACATTGACTCAGAATGCTCAAACCATGTGGCACGCAATGTAGCACCTCTCTCTGACCTTGAAGAACCAAACGGTAAGCATCAGGTACAAACAGGTGATGACACCAAGCACTCAGTGATTAAAGTAGGAAATCTTAAGACCTATGATGGAAATAAGAATCTGTTGAGTAGGGTTCTATATGTACCTACCATTAACAAGAATTTGATGAGTGTTCGACAGATTGTGGAAAAGGGTTTGCAGGTCAGGTCCAATCAATATGAAGCATTTGTGGAGGATCCCCAACATGGACTCAAGAGAATTGCCAAAGGTGAAAAGACAAGTAGATTATTCACTTTTGAACTTGAGGATACAAGGAACATTGCACTTTATAGCTAGAAAGATCAAACACTATCGAAACTTGAAATTTGGCATAAGAGATTAGGGCATCTTGGTGAAAGAACATTGAAACAAATATGTAGAGATCAATGTGTACTTGGGATACCTAATGTATCCAAGCAACACATGATCTATAAATGTGGTGCTTGTTTGTTTGGAAAATCTCACAGGTTACCCTTCTCAAGGAAAGTCTACATGCATGAGGACTACCTAGAGCTTGTCCATACAAATGTGTGGGACCAAGTAAGGATCCCTCAATTTCTGGATCAAGGTATTATGTATCTTTCATTGATGACTTCAGTAGGTTGACTGTCTTATATTTTATGAAGCACAAAGATGAAGTATTCAGTTGCTTTAAAAAGTATCTTGCACTTGTTGAGAACCAAACAGGGAGAAACCTAAAGCAACTAAGGTCAGATGGAGGAGGTGTGTACTTCTCAAATGAGTTTGATGCATTCTTGCAGGACAGAGGAATCAAGAGAGAAATTACAACAAGGTATACCCCTGAGCAAAATGGGGTGGTAGAGAGGAGAAATAGATTAATTGTTGAAACAACTAGGTCTATGTTAAATGAAAACAAATTACCTAACTACTTACAGGCAGAGAGTGTATCTACTGCCACTTATCTTATAAACAGGTTGCCATCCAAATCTCTTGATGGGATGACCCCATATGAAGCATGGCATGGTAGAAGAGCTTCACTTGATCATTGCAGGATCTTTGGATGTGTTGCTTATGTGCATATCCATTCTCAAATAAGAGGTAAGCTAGACCCTAAGGCAGAAAAGTGTATCTTCATAGGGTATGATTTGAATCGGAAAGGATACAGTTTCTACAATCCTTCCAACAAAGGATTCATGATCAGTAGAGATGTTGTCTTTGATGAGAGTGACTCTTGGTTTGAAAGTGAATGCAAGAAAGTAAAACTACCTTATGACTTGGAAGAGGAATTTCCAAGCCTCACTAAGGAGGAACCTAATCAGATTGAAGATATCAACTCAGATGATGAGGACATCATCAACTTAGAAGAATTCAAGGCATGGAAGTCCAAAGGCAAAGTCAAGATGAAGAAGTTGGAGGATATACCTGAATCATCCAACCAAGCAATCAGAAGATCACAAAGGGAGAGCAAGAAGCCAATCAGATATGGGTATGACACATCTCTAGTTACTAATCATTCTGTTTATCTTGCAAAAGACTTATCATTTGAAGAGCCATCATCATATGAAGAAGCAAAGACCAAGACAGAATGGAAGGAAGCTATTGATGAGGAAATTGAAGCACTCAAGGAGAATAATACTTGGAAGCTAGTGCCAAAGAAGGAGTCTATGAAGGTAATTGGTTCTAGGTGGATCTATAAGATCAAAAGGAATTTTGATGGATCAATAAGCAGGTACAAAGCTAGACTTGTGGCTAAGGGTTTTGCACAAACCCAAGGAGTTGATTATGAAGAAACCTTCTCACTTATGGCCAAAATTCCAACCATCAAGGTATTGATAAGTGTGGTTACATCAAAGAATTGGAACATGTATCAATTGGATGTAAAAAATGTGTTTGTAAATGGCTGGATTTCAGAGGATGTGTACATGTCTCAACCTCCTGGCTATGAGGATCCAAGCAAGGTAACATATGTATGTAAATTGAACAAAGATCTTTATGGATTGAAGCAGGCACCTAGGGCATGGAACCATAGGTTGACTACATATCTTTAGGATCAAGGTTTTATCATGAGTAAAGTAGATACTTCTCTGTTCATTAAGAGGAGTAATTCAGAGGTAATATACTTATGTATATATGTTGATGATATCATACTCACAGGTAATGATGCTAATGGCATCAAGCAGACCAAGAATCAGATGATGCAAGAGTTCAAATATAGTGAACTTGGATCACTAAAACATTTTCTTAGACTTGAATTAGTCTATACTAACTCTAGAATTTATATTACTCAGAGAAAGTATATACAAGACATGTTGAAGAGATTTCATTTGCAGGATGCCAAAGTTGCAAGTACTCTAATGGAGGTAAACCTAAAATTAAGTGCTTATGAAGGTGATGTGCTTGAGAATATTGCAAGTTACCAAAGCATAGTGGGAAGCATGAACTATGCTACATTGACAAGGATTGATATTTCTTATGGAGTAAGTGTTCTAAGTCAATTTATGCACAAACCAAGGGCACCTCATTTGGAAGCTGCTGAAAGGATTTTGAAGTACCTTAAGGGCACTCAAAATCAAGGACTATATTTTCCTTATACCTGAGACTTGGTCAGCACGATATATTCAGATGCAGATTGGGTAGGTTGCAAAGATGATGATAGGAGTACCTCAGGATACCTATCCTTTGTAGGTAACAAACCTATATCATGGTCTTCAAAGAAGCAACCTACTGTTGCTTTATCTTCTATAGAGGAAGAGTATAGAGGATTGGCCAATGCTACTCAAGAGGCCATACGGATCAGATTGTTATATATAAATTTAGGTTTGGTTCCAATGATTTTTGGAGATAATACAAGCTCATTACATCTTGCAAAAAATCCTATTATCGTGCTAGGACCAAGCATATAGAGGTCCAATATCATTATGTGAGAGAGAAGCTATTGAGTAAGGAGATTTAGTTGGCATATGTATCAACTAACATGCAATGTGCAGACTTGTTAACTAAAGCATTAGATGGTACAAAACTTTGCAAGTTTAAGTCAATGATTGGTTTGAAGATTGAAGATGAAGAACAAGCCAAAATGTTTGGCTTGAGGGGGAAATTTTGGTACAAAGTTCAAGCCTACACATCTGGCTAGAAGTTCATAAAATTTGAAGCTCCATGGAAACCATTGCTAGGAAGATTTTATCCTTTACCATTTGTAAAAGTCTTTTTTTGACTTGAGAGAATATTTGTAACTACCACCAAAATCGTGGAACGTGTTAGTTGGAAAATTCATGACTTCATTGAGAGAATGTTTCCTAGATTGGATGACTACTTTTAGTGAGAGCCAATGGAGGATTCAAATGTAGGTTGCATTATTCATTATTCGACAATTTGTTTATTCGTGAATAATAACAAAATTTTACGGCAACCCTCCATTATCGACTGAATTATTCGGTGCCACATCAGCTTATTCGGAGATGAGTGAATACTTTTGCACGATAATTCCTCAAATTTTGATCGAACGCACTTTCGATCGAAAAAGTTTTTGATCGAAAACTTTATTGGTCGAAAAGTCTTCGATCGAATTACATTTCGATCGAAAATAATTCCGTCGAATAGTTTTTTATAAAAGAACACAAGTAGACTCATTTTTCATAAGAGTTGCTTTGTTTTTTACAAACTTACAGTGTCATATATAGAAAAAAGTATAAACTCTTGCTATACATATTTACTTTTGTACTTAAAGCATAAAGAAAAATATATTTGTTTGCGAATCAAAAACTATTGTGATTGTTTGACGCAACATTGATTCTTACTTCACAATAACTTTCAAATCTGTAAAACAAAAGCACTAATTTTACCTTTGAAGAAAAGTTTGGAGCTCTTTAGACTCTCAAACATGTGCGAAATGAGTTTTTGATAATAAACTTTCGATCGAAAGACCTTTCAATCGAAAATGTTTTGATCGAAATGTTTTTCATAGAAAAAATTTTGGATTGAAAGCTTTTCAATCGAAAGAGTATCCCCGTCCATTTTTTTTTCGGGTGTTTATTCGGACAACCCCAAATAAAACAAACATATTCTGTATTTTTTAATTATTCAATCGAATAAATGCAACCTAGATTCAAATTCAAAATTCAAACATCACATCTATAAAATATGGCTAAAAATCCAGGAGTAGAGAGAGCTTCGATTCTGAGCCATTACTGATTGGATTTGTAAGAGAGTGAGGCTCACATTGTAGTCTACACCACTCACCATCATTAGGCATTGATTGTCAAGCTATGATCTTGTACACATATTGCAGCCATTCCTTCACCATTTTTTATGTTCTATAGCTTCTTGGAATCAGTTCCACGTTCTCTACATGATCACAAATTTTGAAGGAAATATATGCAGCCAATTTGGAGAAAAGCATGTCGAATCACTCACTGGTTAAACTCTCCAAAGGTTCTAAAAAATCAGGGGTAATGGTTTGTTTGCTAAATTGATTGCTCTGTGTATAGTGCATCATTTTAAGTGATTCCACTTGGAATCATTAGCTTACTAAGCTAAGTTGATACCTCTAAAAGGAAGTTTTCTAATTCCTACTATACTGGAAGCACTGAGCATAACAAGCACATGGTGTGTGAACAAAAATAGAAGGTCTTCATTGATCCTTCATCTTGGAAGCAACCTGTTTTGATTCAATCATTTCTCACATCATTTCCAAAGTACATAGGCACTTGTATAGTGTCATTGGAAAGCTAAGAGGGTCCACGACTCAAGTATGAAGCTAGAAGGGGCTGGTACAAAGCAAGATTTGGCAGTACCTACTCATTTCTTGGAGTGTCCATTCATCATTCCCAACACTATGTGGGGAGACTTGTAAAACAAATAGCCACTCTGGTTCTTTTGAATCTGGCATAAAAGCAACTTTCTCACAATGTTTAAGAAGTACAAATGTATCTCTTTCATCTATCCATAGCTTTATGGAGTCTACTTGAAGCAAACCAATCTTATTCCGCCTCATTGTTGTGCTTCTTTGAGAGGTGACTACTTTGAACCATTTCACATCAAACAGAAAGTAATCAAACCTCTTGAAGGATAGCTTCAAGATACCTTGGATCAATCCACAATAATTGAGCTGGCCTTCTTGAGCATTGTCGTCTCTTGTAGTAGTTCTACTTTTTTGGAAAAAATTCACCATCATCCCACTATCAAAAGTAAATCTCTTTTCAATGATTCGTGTGATCCGAAAGTATCATCCATGAGATCATAGTGCACTATATTTAGAATAATCCCAATCACACCCTTTTTTGAGTTCCCACTCTTCTTTAGAGATATCTTCACCTGTTGCCTTTGCTTGTGAAACCATTGTATCTAGCCATCTGCTTGTTGGAAAGGGTGGAAGAGGTCGAAGACTTTTCGGAAGAGGCAAAAAGCAAGTGGAACGATTCCTTTGCAATTGAGCTCTTTCCTTTGTGTTTGTCTCCTTGGCAAGCTCATACCTCTCTAAACACTTCTGCATAGGCTCAGAGTTGAGGATGCAAAACTTCATTGCCGTCTCTCTAAAAGCTGCATCGCTTTACCTTGAGGCTCATCACCTATGAGATTAACATCTTCATCATTGCTCCATAAGTGAGACATTTTTGGATCCGACATGCATAGAAACTCTATTATGAATACAAGAGACTCTTGTACGAGCCATCCCTCTGCCATGCTTCCCTCTGGATGTGCTCTCTAAAAAACAAACCCTTTTTATGTCTTCATGAAGTGCTCTAAGAAGAACATCCATCGACTATGAGTAGTTCCTACTATTGCAACCTCATCTACCACATGAACCAGTAAATGAAGCTGAATTGTTAGAATACTTGTGGGAAAGTATTTCTCTATCATACAGACAGCCTCTATAGAATTGAGTTTCACACCCTCTATGCTATCTTTGTTTATCTCCTTAGAAGAGATCCAACATACCAAAGAACTGGTTTTATAAATGGTTGTTTGCACATACTCCGATAGGCAATCTTTTAGAGCTACAAGGAGCAAATATTATAAAAATCTATGCCAATCATGAGACTTGAGCCCTTCAAGATCATGATTTTGTGTAAAGGTAGTCTTTAAACACCTCATCCACTGAGTAGGTGTTCGAGACTCTGAAATCACTTTCTTCACTTGTTGCTCTCTTGGTAGTGACACTATTCCATTGGGATTAGTAATTTCCCACAACTCTTGCATACAACCTCGCTCTTCCAAGTCCTCCCTTTGTGCTTGGCTTTATTTCTTTCCCATCAAAGTTTTCCAGAGAATCTCTCACACATTCTTTAAAATATGCATCAGGTCTACCAAATGATTGATTAATAACTCACTCCAATAAGGGAGTTCGTGAAAGATTGACAACTATGTGATGCCATCGACTAGTGTTTCTTCATCCCATAGTTGCTTCCAATCACCTTGCTTTCATTTGGCATTGTGCTTGTCGGCCAATTTTCCCTTCATGTAAAACGTGTCCATCAGGAAAATATGTATAATGTCCATAGATAATTTTCCAAAGTGCTTTGGAGTAGCGTGCTTCGAGTCATGGTTCGCATAGGAGACAAGCATGTTAACCCAACATCGATAAACTTGAACATTCACCATAACCGGGACAGTCATGCATCATCGACATAAGTATGCCTTCATTAGGGGAAAAAATGGATCCTTTTTGGGCCTTGTAAGGATCCCTAATTTTTAGGGATTAAAATTAATCTTTTGGATTAATAAGGGGATAATGAAAACCACTAGTGGTATTCTATACATACTCATTTTGCACCTTTGGATCTTCTTTCATGAATGGCTACGATCAAATATACACTGACAGAAAAAGACGAAATAGGCTCAGTCGTGGGAGCTTGGAAAAGGAAGAGAGAGAATGAATTGACTTTAGGACCAATATGCACCCTTAGATGGGTCTAGATCCAATGGTATAAAACACAAGGCACATTTTTTCGAATTCTTGGGTCATGGTTAACGTTGGATCTCCATGGAAATGAATGGTAAGGATGTAAGACATATACTGTCACAAAAGGACAAAATAAGCTCAGTCATGGGAGTTTGGAAAAGATAGAGAGAGAGAGTGCCTTGTTCTTTGGGAATAATATTAACCTTTAGATGAAGTTTACATCAAACGACAGAGAAAAAAAGGCACCTTTTTCGAAATGAAGGCTGATATGAGACGTTGGATGTCCAAGGGAATCCAATGGATTAGATTGAAACGCGCCATTAGCTCATACGGTTGCTTAACAGCCATCGGATCGTCAATAAATCTAAAGGTGGAAGATTGAAGGTGCCTTCAAAGGGGCAATTCAAACTCGTCCATCGGATTCAAAGAGAGATCGACGGCTCAAATTACAACGCGCACCTTTTTTTTGCTCTCCCATACCGGATACTTTGGAAAACTACCATCTCATGGTGGTTTTGATCCCTTTGACTCAGAAAAAACAAGGGAAGCCTATTACCTAGCCTACTAGTTTAAGGGACTAGACTGTGGCCACTGCTCTCTTCTCATTTGTGGATCACTAATCAGGCCTTAATCTAAAAGGCCCAAGGGGGGTTCATTTTTTCCCCTAATGTGCACTCGCACGTCTCATCTTCTTATAGGTTGGGACATGTCGTCATTAGGGGAAAAAGTGAACACTGCATGTGCCTTTTAGATTAAGGAGTCATTAGTGATGGACCAATGAGAAGAGAGTGGTGGCTACAGTCCAATCCCTCAATCACATAGGCTAGGCCTAGGCTTCCCTTGTTTCTTAGTGGTCAAATCCTCCAAAACAGCTATTGAAACATGGTTGTTTAGGCGTGAGTGGTATGAGATTGTAAGCAAAATAATTGTGACCCTTAGATTTCCTCAAAGATCCAAGGGTTCATGTGTATTTTCCAAAATCAAGGCACGAATGGATATTGGCCCTTGGATTCCCATCGATCATGCAGCTCACAAACAAATTTGTTGGACCAAATGCACATAAGAATCTGGACCGTTTGCTTCTCTTCTAATCGAATGGATAATATAGCAACCCCTTTGAATTTTGCACCTTTGATTCTGAGCTGTTGGATCTTTGCCATAATCCTAAGGTTGAGAGTACTCCCGCAAAAGGCTATGGGTGCCTTTCAATCTACTGCATCGGATGGAGCCATCATCCAACGGCTAGGCTTTTTGCAGAGCAACAATCAGCCCCTTTTGCAGTTCTCCATCACATTTGAGATGCATTAGACAACCACGATTTTTGCAGAGAAGTGTCACACACCCACATGCGATTCAGTGCCCCCATGCCCACGTGAATTCATTGCTACCATCGATCAAGAAGATATGATGGCTAGAGTTTCTCTTTCTTCTCCATTCAAAAAGGGAAATGTATGAAATATTATTTTATTTAGGAATACCACTAGGTGTTTATTGTGCCCCCTTAACAGACCACAACATTAATTTTAATCGCTAAAAATTAGGGATCCTTACAAGTCCCATGCAAGGCTCACTTTTGCCCCTAATGTAATCCCATCCCATAAAGTGCACATATTTTTCACAAGTGGTGCAAGGTATATGTGCATGTTTTTTACCTTATTCTTACCTGGCAAAATGAGAATAAATGGAACTTTTTTGTGGCCAATCATGGTGGGATGTTATATTTGACCAAACATAGAGGCCATGTGCTCCATGAAGAGCTACGTAAACCAAATGGGTTTACTCCATCTATAGCTCTTAATTCTTGGAATGATAGGAAAGTGGCAAAGAATCTTTGCAAGGACTACTTTGCCCACAATGTCTTCTCTAAACGTGTTTGCTCCACACTTTGGACATATGTGGAGATGCTCATAATCGTTCTGAAAGGGAATGCAATCAATCAGACAAGCATGAATCTTTGTGTAGTCCATTCCAATGGATTATAAAAGTTTTTTTTGCATCTCCACATGTTGAAGGCATGTTATTACCATATGGCAGAAATTGATCATGCAATAAGCAATTAGAATGATATTAGTAAATAAAGTTATTTTGATAAAGCAATGAAAGTTTATTTCAAATCCACTTACCTGAATAATTTAGAGAAACTACTGTTAGATCTCTCTCTGTCCTATCCTTACTGTATCTATTTGAGATAATAGTGATAGAGATTTCATACGAGGTTCTTGGGTTGGACAGAGGTTTGTGTAAACAGAGGCCCTATAATAATTTCCCCACACTATAAAATTGATCAATATTATAAGTCACTGAACACTTATCTCCTCATTACTATTTTCATATTTTAGATGCACATTAACTGTGCTCAGAATGTTCATCAGTCGGTGTTCCAAAATCGGAGGATCGTTACCAAAATATATTACTACCACACTTACTATTTCGCAATCAGTTAATATCTATTCACTCATAGAAACTGATATGAAATAGACACCGAGTAACATGTATTCAATTGGATTACAATATTTCACGTAACCTCTCAATCTCACTTCCTCACACTTAGTTAAGTCAACTAAACCAAAACACTCATCTATCAACAAAATCACCAAAACAAATTCCATAGAGATGCAATAATTGATCAATCACGGGTCTATAATCTATCGCTCCACCATAGGTGGTCTGGCGAGGACCTGTCGTGCGCCTTCTTCACTCCTAAGCGACAAGATTACATTCCCCTTTTATGTTAATAACATAATGGTTATATCACTTCGACTATTGCACTATTTCACCAAAGTAATTAGAAAAAATACTATGAATAATACATTACTTTCACTGGTCTAACACTACTATTTGACCATCCATAAATGGATTGAAGTTTAAGCATCGCGAATGATGCACGTACTACAGATATCTTTACCCCAGTGTATAGTGGTAAATAGGCGAGTCTTTGCATGTTCTAGTATTCTTCATCAACTTCTAATCGTGGAAATTTTGTTGTGTCCATGGGACTCAGGACATCTTCCCCACCATCGTGATCTTCATCCATTTCATAAAATGCTTCGATCTTTTTTTCCATGCATTGATTTTGTGTAATCCTACCAGTACCTTGTACTTCTATCTCCCTCTTCATTCTCCTATGTCCACAAGAGGTTATTGGTGCAATTTCGTTTGGGTCCACCTGCTCACCAAGGGGACCATGCGAATCATAGCATAGGTTTTGTAGTCGAGTTTTATCAAAGGATCCATATTCTCTAACATATGCAATACAAATTCGTCATTTTTGATAAATTTGATACTTGCATTCAGTGCAAGGACATGCAATTCTCTCCTTTGGATCCAAAGATGCCATCTCATACCGTGTGGACATGTTAGGACATTTCATTTTAACACCCTAATTCTTCTATTAAGAAAAAACCCCATTTTTTATATATTTAATTTAATTCAAAAGCCTATTTATCTATATTGTACTTCTTTTCTATATTTATTTAACTATATTGTACTTATTTATCTATCTTCAATTATTTTTTCTATATATATATATATATATATATATATATATATATATATATATATATATATATATATATATATATATATATATATATATATATATATATATATTATACTTTATTCCTATATTTATTTTATTTAATTGAAAAACCTATTTATCTATATTTACTTAACTATAGTAAAATCCTAATTTTTATATATATTTCATTGTATATTGTACTTTTTTTACATATATATATATATATATATATATATATATATATATATATATATATATATATATATATATATATATATATATATATATATATATATACTGATATTAAACATAAAACCTATTTTTATTAATCCTTTATACTAATATTAAACCTATTTTTAATATTTAATTATACATATTTAATTCAATTAAGAGACCCTAGCTCTTTTTATATTTATTTAACTAAAAAACCCTAGCTCTATTTTTTATATATTTAGTTATGTATATGTAATTTAATTAAAAACTATATTACAATCCAATTTTTTATATATTTAATCTAATTTAAAAATCCTAGCTATTTTCATATTTGTTTAATTAAAAAACCCTAGCTCTATTTTTTGTATATTTAATTCTATATATTTAATTTAATAAAAACCACTGAAACCCTATTTCTCTATATTTAATTATATATATTTAATTTATATATTTAAAACTCCATTTATCTATATTAAAATCCTAATTTTTATATATACTTACTTATATATTCTAATTTTTTTCTTAATTTTTTTCTCATATATATTTAATTTAATTAAAAAAGCCTAAAACCCGATTCCTAAAGACATAGACCTAAAACATGTATATGTGTGTATGCATGTGTATATACATTTTTATGTGTATATGTGTTATGTGTGTATATCCATATATGTGTGTATGAATGTGTAAAAAGTGTAAAACCCTAATCTTAAAGACATAGACCTAAAACATGTATATCTCTGTATGCATGTGTATATACATGTGTATGTGTACATGTATAATGTGTGTATATGTGTATATGCATGTGTAAAAAGCCCAAAACCCTAATCCTAAAGACATAGACCTAAAACATGTATATGTGTGTATGCATTTGTATATAGATGTGTATGTGTATATGTATTATGTGTGCATATGTGTATAAGTGTGTATCCATGTGTAAAAAGCCTAAAACCCTAATCCTAAAGACCTAGACCTAAAACATGTATATGTGTATATGCATGTCTATATACATGTGTATGTATATATGTATTATGTGTGTATATGTGTATATGTGTGTATGCATGTGTAAAAAGCCTAAAACCCTAATCCTAAAGACCTAGACCTTAAACATGTATATGTGTGTATGCATGTGTAAATAATTGTGTATGTGTATATGTATTATGTGTGTATATGTGCATATGTGTGTATGCATGAGTAAAAAACCTAAAACCCTGATCCTAAAGACCTAGACCTAAAGGGTCCATAATTTCCAATAAATTACCGATGCTCA